>DF242036.1:0-37948 GCA_000507305.1 Breviolum minutum Mf 1.05b.01 | reverse complement strand
ATATTAATCAATTATTTAATTTCGAATTGGAATAATGATTTGGATATTCCTTATAATCCTATATTTTAATCAAAAAAAAATAAGAAAAAATTAATCAATCTGAAATTTTCAAAAAATAATTAATAAAAATAATTTAAAAAATCACTGACGACAAACAGACAGAAATAAACAGACACAAATAGATATGAATCTGACATGTAGATTTCATTGTGATTTGGCAGATTCAACACACTTTCATCGTATTTTTATGGTAAATTCAAACATGCCCAAAGGGGAAAGTGCCAGGAAAGCACCATGAAAGTACCATAAAAGCACCATAAAAGAAAGTATCATGAAAGTGCCATAAAATCTAGATAAATCTAACATATTGCCAAAAAATGAAGCTGAAATTAGGCAAAAAAAACAAATCGACAACCAACACCGACTTTTTGGATAACTTTTCCAATAGGTTTTGGCAAACTCTACCCAGGCAAGGCTTATATATGAAAGCCTTATGAAAGTGTCATGAAATTGCCATGAAAGTAACATAAATCCGCGATAAATCCGACATAGCTGTGAAGCTGACAGAAAAGTGCCATGAAAGTGACATGAAAGCGCCATGAATCCGCGATAAATTTGCGATAAATCTGATATTGAGGCTAGACGGCCATTTTTGAGATAGATTCAGTTGTTGGTTTGGATTTTTTTTCAGGGAAAAAAAAAAAACTAAAAATCAGAAGGAAGAAAGTGCCATGAAAGTGCCATAAAAGGGCCATAAAATTTATATAAATCTGATAGATATATTGCCAAAAATAAAGCTAAAATTAGATTTAAAAAATAAATCGACAACCAAGACCGACTTTTTCAATAATTTTTCCAATAAATTTTAACAGACTGTACCCATGTAAGACTTNAAAAGTACCATAAAATTTATATAAATCTAATATATTACCAAAAATAAAATTAAGATTAGGTTTTAAAAATATTTTAATAATTAATACCGATTTTTTGGATATTTTTTCCAATAAATTCCAATAAATTATACCCAAATAAAACATATATATAAAAGTGCCATAAAATTGCCATAAATTCATTATAAATTATAAATTTATTTTTATTTTTATTTTTTTTATTTTTTTTTTATTAATATTTATTTTCTTATTTTTTAATTTATTTAAAAAAATATATATATTTAAATCACCAACCCAAACCCACAACTAAATTTAAACCTAAATATAATTTAAATTTAAAAATATATTTATATAATTATTTTTTTTTTACAAAAATCTTATATATTTTAAAATACATATTATTTAAAATAATAAAATAAATATGTAAATTAAAAATAAGAATTTAATTTATTTGCATAGATTTTCTTGTATTTTTTGTATTGTAAAAAAGGTTTTGATTCCTGGTAAGATGTTTAAATAAATTATGTCTTGAGAATAGATAAAAATAATAATTTTGAGAATTTGGGAATAAATTTTATTTTTGGAATATCATGATGGTGATTCCTTATGGTTTCATTTTGTGTTGCCAACTCATGAATTTTTTGATGTGGCTTGAATGGTAGTGGTTCTTTTCGTTGTCTTTTGCTTCCTCATAGTGGTATAGATAGCTGGAGGATTGTTTCCAACAAAAATGCAAAGAAAGGTGATCAGTGTCGACAGAATTCAACAGATTTGTTTTGCATGAACGGCATCTGTAGTGCCGAATGGCCAAACGGGCCAAACAGCACAAACGTCATCCCAGCTGTACTTTGACAGTCGAAGGTGGCAAATGCTTTGAAATGGTGTCCTGCAAACAGATAACGCGATCAAAGGGAAACTCAATGAGATTCAGCCAAGGGTAATTCAGCCTTTTTTTAGAAAGCCCTGACTACAAAGAAAATCATTATTTGGAGATTTCGGTGTCACCATCAACCAGCGAAACGAACACTTATCCATTGGTTGAGCAATCGAAACCTATACCGTACTACACTGGTTGATGAGAGGTAAACTAGTTTGAGATCTTCGAAACGACCGGGCAACATGCATTTCTGGGATGTACAAATTTCAAGAAGAATGATTGCTAACTGGTAGTGCTTCTAACATTTACAAAGTTTGACGTTCCAGTACTCCCAACAAATTGACTTGCATCATCTAGGAACAACGTGTTGTAAACTTGGCGACTGAATCCGAAACTTGAAACGCACCAAATTTTGCACATGAAAATACACAGAACGCAACATACGATGAATATTGTATGGGTATTATGAAAGCCCCAAAAAGTCCATATGTTTTTACAAAAAAGCCATTTCGAGGGGGATGTGTATGATTCTTAGTCTTACTTTTGACGCAAGTTCCCCCGGGCTTCGCCACGCAACCCCAAACAAAATCAGGGATGGAACTTTTTTGAGGCAAATTGAATCAAAAATCCCAAGGTCAACTCCGACATGCTTTACATGGTTCAGAAATTCATCGAAAAGGACCAGCCAAAAGGATGTCTTGCGTTTTTTGCCCCTAATGAAAATATTGGGATGCACTATCAATGTTGAATCCATCAACAATCTAAAAAAAACTGCAACTGATGCTCGATAGAGGTTCTATCCACCATCAACCGTGTATGTCACCCTATATCGTGTTCAAAGAGGCACTCGTCCACTCTCACGACTCTTTTCATGGGAGGCAATCCTTGCCCCATCATCCGGCTCATCACACGGTTAACAGCCCTGGCCACGGGCCACATTCGTGAGGATTTGGCCATCGGATAATGGGGGAGTCCCAGGAATCCCTTTTGGGTGGTTGAAACTCCATTCATGGTTGCTGTGCTGAGGCTTCAAGCGCTGTTCTTGTTACCCTCCGGTAATGAATTTGGAGAAATATCTTTCCAGAAATTTGGTAGATTAGCAGGGAACAATGCTCTCATAGCATTTCATCATATTCCCTCAAAAAAAAAAAGGTCCTGGAAGGTTCTTCAAGAGAAGTGCCCCGTTCAACTCTTCAGATATTTCTTCTCTCTCCAATGTGTTTTGCCTCATTCAACTCCGATAAATCGATGTATTGGTTTGCTGGAAGTTTCATCAACCACACTTTTTTTGTTGGTAACTGTTTTTGGTCACCAACTGCTAGACTTCACCTTAATAAAAGGGATGTGATTCCCCACATGAAATTTAGACACCTTTAATCCTTGGACATCCAATGGCTCAATTATAGCAATAAGAATCCAGGCACATCTCCCATGTTTCCTTGATGTTTGTAAGTGCACCAAAAAACACCTGGGGGGTGATTGATTGAAACTAACCGACCTTTTTGCAACCCCACGATTTAACATGGTACCAAAAGGTCATTGAAAATGATATCATTATAGATGCCTTTTTGTTGCTTGAATTGCTTGAAAAAATTGTCAAAAAACCCATCACGAAATTCGTATCCAAAAACGCCAGAAACGACAAGATTCACATTTCACTAGTTCTTGAGGCCGGAGATTTTTTCCCTTCCATCCACGGCCTCTTGAAGTTGTGTCAAAGGAGAGGCCATAGACTGGACCTGGATTTCGTCAGGTCACGGGATGATGAATTCTGCTTGCCAATCTGCCCAAAATCTTCCAAACAACAAAAAAACCTGGGAATTCTTCGGTCTTTTGTTTTGCAAAAAAAAATGACCACCAAAAAAAAAGCTGGCAAACGAAAAACAACACAAACACACAAAAATCTGGAAATGCAGTCATGTTTGAAAAAAGTCGCTTCATGAAAAAAAAACTACGGGGGGGGGGGGCGGCGCAGTTTGGTCACTTCTCACGTTTTCAACGGGTTTTTGACCCTTTCGACTGTCACGGTTTACAGCGAGATGGTGGAATTCTGGAGTCAAAATACCTTTCTTATGCTGTAAGTAAAGGGGAAAACGCCCTGAGACAAGATTGGAAAAACATCCTCTAAAAAAAAATCGATCATTGGGTTTTTTCGGTCTTACTGACCTCCAAAAGATGACATAAGAATACTACTGAATGATAGACTGCCAATGACATGATATAGGTCTATGTGCAGAAATCAACTTGCACTGGCACTAGAGACTACATCACATCCATCTCTTCTGTACACCCTTACCAAATTCAAGCACAAGTAGTCACTGACCCCCTTTTCGAATCTTTGCCTTGACATCCGCATCCATGTCGTCATCATCATCATCATCATCATCATCATCATGGATTTGGAATAATCTTCCCGCCAAGCTCCAAAATTCCCTCCAACAAAATCGTCCCATTTTCACCACCCTTCAACTCCTCCCCAAAGAAAAAAAAAACAAAAAATCCCTGGTATTTTTGTTGATCACCAAGGTGCATTCCATGGCGGCGAGGGTGGAGCTGGAGCTACAGGTTGCAGTTGTTGCTGTCCATCACTCACCGTCCAATGAGCCTTCGATTTTTCCAGGGCCAAATTGGGGGCCCAAGTCCCAGGAAGGACTTGGATTTCGAAGGTTGGTTGGTTGGTTGGTTGGTTGGTTGGTTGGTTGGTTGGTTGGTTGGTTGGTTATATAACGCAAAGGTGTTTTTTTATCAATTTATCATCTATCAAGATGAAATCCAAGGTCAACTGGTAAACTATCTATCAATCATCCCACTGATCCTCGTTGGCGTATATATAGTTGGTGTGTTTTGGGCGCAAAAGTAGGGTGCACAAAAAAAAACTGATTTGGTCATACCGAGTCTTCTTCAAAAAAGCCGAAGTATTTGTAAATCATTTTAAACCATACCCATAGTAAGTATGGAGAATATCCGTTGGATGATCCCAAGTTATAGCCAAGCTGGAGACCAAAACATCGTTTTTTTTGGCTCTTTATTGATCAACAAATGTTGGGGTTGATGATTCGAAAACAGTATGCCTGGTTCAGAAATCCTGCTCACCATTTTTTCTTGGTAGTTTATCGCACTATTTCTGACAAATGTTCTACATCCGCAGGTGGTTCTGTGGGATCTTTGAATCATCAACAATCATTCAACCCTCAAGCTGCTCCCAGATTTAGCCATTAAAATGATGAGGTGCCCCTACACATTCCCTACAGGTCCAAGCTGCCTTTTTCATCACATCGAATTTCATCAAACAATTACCCTCCCTAAAACTAACATAGCGCCTGAAAGTGGATGGTTGGAATACTAGTTTCCTTTTGGGATGGCCTATTTTCAGGTGCTATGTCAGTTTTAGGGAGTGCACTCAGTTCCATTTTTTTTTTCAGAGTGCCGCCTGCTGTCTCTCGTTCTCATGGTCCAGACTGCTTCGTGAAACACTGCGTTGCTCTAAACCTTTGGTTGCCACAGAACATGGTTGCCATGAATTTACATAGTCAAATTGGATCTTTCCCCAAGGATCGGGGTGAAAACACAAAAAATTTGAAACCACCACCTAATTAGAGATACAGTCATACTTGATTCAATTTGTTCCTATTGAGGACGGTGAATTTCATGAGATTGTTTCATGTATTTTGGCCTTTGCTACGTTAGTAGCCAAACAGGTTTCGGAACCTCTCTTCACTGAGAAAAAAGCGGCCCGCTAGCCCTCAAATCTTGAAGAATGGTGGCTTGCAAAATGTGAATTAAAGATATCGAAGGTGTGGTGAAGGAAACCTGCTCCGAAAATCCCCTTCATTCCCTTTTGGTCAGTGGAGTTCGAAACAGCCACCTCAAAGTGATACTCAGACCATTGATGGTAAATCGGATGACTATCTGGGATGTTGAGCAAAACCACCGTAAATCGTGGGAGATTCACATACCCCGAACCTGCAAAACGCCAAGGGACTCAACTTCCGCATCTCCGAATAGCGCTTGGGGCGTCGGGTGCTGCTGCCGGCGCCCGAAGCAGAGCCTTTCTAAAGAGCTAGTGGTGCACGCGGTGGGGTTGCAAAGAAAGAAAGCAACCAGTATCACCATCATCATCATCATCATCATCATCATCATCATCATCATCATCATCATCATCATCCTCATCATCCTCATCATCCTCATCATCATCATCATCATCATCATCATCATCACCATCATCATCATCCTCATCCTCATCCTCATCATCACCACCACCACCACCATCATCATCATCATCATCATCATCATCATCGTCATCGTCATCAACAACAAGAAGCAGCATGAAGCAACTGATAGATGAATGGAAGCTCAGTGCTTTACAAGCTCTTCCTACCTTCACCCTGCCTTCGCGCATCCGCTCTCCCTGCGATGCTGAACGCTGCAGCCCCCGGGTCTCCGGCGCAGCAGCCCGGGTCTCCGAGCGCAGCTTGGTTTGCTCTGGCAACGGCACCTTGGATGCTCCCTTCTTAGCTCTCAAGAATCATCCCTTCATTAGGGGATGATTCAATTATTGTAATAGGGGATTCAATTCAATCCCTCAATTGAAGGGAAGGGAAGGATATACTGATATACTGTATTCATGCAACCAGTTGGTGGTTTCAACCAACCCATCTGAAAAATATGCTCGTCAGAGTCCAAAAAAATGGCCCTAACATCTTCCCAGGCTTAAACAAGGTGAAAATCATCAAACAAGTGTGTGATTAGCTAATTACTTTAAGGGATAGTCGTGGAAATTGGAATGTCACCCATCGAATATAGAAGAAATCTAACCGTCGACAATCTGACATTTTCGTTCCACGATTTCGATTTCACCAAGCTCCAGGTGCTGGCTGACAATACTTCCTGGGTTTTGCTGGTTTGCCCAATCCTTGGTCAACACCTTTATTTTGAGGCGGCGAGAACTCCCAAAACGAGAGAGAGAGAAAGGGGTAGAAAGATTTTTCGCCCACAGATAGTTTTTTTAAGGATAATCTTTCATAATTAAGGATTTCCACATATAAGGATGGTTCCTCTGAAGTATTCTACTTCCAAGGATGGTCCCACCAGAGCATTGTTCACAGACCAAATTGATGTGCATTTTTGGGACTGGAAATGACTTATTTCCGTGGAAATGAACCAAAAAAAATTCAAAAGCATCCCAAATGAATCTCCTTTTAAGTGGAGCTGAGTGCAAAATAGCCCGTCATTTCAAACAACTCACCCAGCAACTTCACCTGGTTTTTTTCAACACTTCCTGGACCGAAGTTTGGTCAAGTTGCCTTCGATTTCGACCTCGTTGAGTGACCAAAAAAACCGGCGGAGATGATTTTTCTGAAAGCCTGGTGTTAAATTAAACGCTGGTGAAAGGTGGCCAGAAAGGTGATACAGCTATGTAATCTGCAACGAAAAGCACCCCCCCCCCAACTCAAACAGCATGGAGGAAACTTTAATCCAATTGGTTAACTTTTTTGCACTCCAAACAAACTAACACGGAACAGAAAAATGGCTGGTGTATCAAGCAATGTCCTTTCCAAGGGGGGCATTTTCTGGCAGTGTACAGCCTGAACGTGTGCTGTGTCAAAAGAGGGAGATCATGGGAACAGCACAGCCATGGGACACAACGGCTGTTTAAATCTGCACCTGCTGAATTTCGAAACCTGCAATTAGGTTCTGAACCTTTTGTGGTGAATCTCAAGACATAGACTACTATGACATATGAGCCCAATATGGCTGTGATGTAGTGTTTCCTTGCAGGGATTTGTTGAGGGATCATTACAGGATCTCACTTTTGCATGGGTGCAGAAGACATCCCCCATGATATCTCAGTGGCTAGTCCTGTGATGTCTGAAAGCTTCAGGAATGATACTGGACAAACCTTTTTGAAGCATTCATTTGAGATATCCAAAGCTAAGACGAGTCCATAGTCTGTAGGCATTCTTCAGGGATGTGAGTTGATGAAAAAACAACGAGCAGTTACTGACTTCGGTAAGCTGCGTTTGTATATTGCAATTAGACAATTAGACCATGTATAATACAAATGTCCCCCTACACTTAGTCATAAATTATATATCATCATCCCAACTTGCTACATACCTAATTCCTTTTAAAGCTACCCCAAGCGCCTGTGTTGCTCCATTTCCCTCCCTTCCCTCCAGCGGTCGCACACCGACACCTCCAAACCCTCCCTTTTTGCTCGCAACAAGGGCGACTCGGCTCCAGGTGCTGGAAGCTACACTTAGGCACACACAATTGTACCATCCGAGTATTCAGGGTCATCCCTTGCAGTAGCATCATCCAAGGATTGGCCGCAGCAATATCGCGCAGTCTCACCCACAGGCATGTGTTTCTTCAGCTCCTTCGTACTTGGAAGCACCTGAAAAAAACTTCCCAGATAGTGTGTTTCAAATTTGTTTTACAAACATCAGTCCGATGACGCGGTTCCAAAGCCCATAAGACTACTATTGCTTGAAGATATTTCGATTTCTTAAAACCAATTTTGCAAGAAAACCCTGCCTGGAATCCCACTGCCGGGATACAGCATTCGAATAACCCGGGCCCGTTGACAAGCTCTTGGCACTCCACGGTACGGTGGTAGATATGACTGGCACAATCGGATGTCGCCTTGCAGGTCTCGCCCAAGCCCAACTTGCAACGGTAGAACTCGTTGGGACCATCGGAACTGCAGACCAATCCATCGGCACAACAGTCCTGCTCCGTGTGATTCTTATAACCACAGTTACACACATCACCTAAAAGGGCGAGGCGGTCCCGCGGAATTTTCGGTGGTTGGGTGGGGCGTTTGTTTGGAAAGGCCGAATCATTTTAAGATGGTGGTCGCCATCTAAATACAAGGTGAAGCTAACAAGGAACGAAAAGTAAAAAAATACGTCCAAGTTATATCCCATTGGATCCATGTATGGTATATATACACCTACATTTACCATACTAATCAACCAAATCCTCTGGGTATATGTCAACTTCCGGATGCGATGTTGAATTGATGGCATTCCCTGGCCGTTGAGGTAACCCAACATGGATCTGATTCAGGTTGAATTTTCACCCAAACTTATGGGCAAGAAGTTAACAAGTTGATGTTGCGGCTGCATTCAGTGATAAGTAAAGCCCACATTTTTTTTTTCAATCCCCAGCACTTCTCACTTCAATCCGCCTCTTTTATTTTCATGGTTCTTGTGAAACCCCACCAAGTATCCCACTTGGGCCGCTGGTCTTAGTTCTAAGCCCCTTAAAGTTACCTGGGAGTCCAAAAACATGGCCCATTCATGCCATGCGCTCAATGCAATTGAACCAAAGACACCTTGCGCTCCCTTGCTCAACTTCGGCTTCGCCAACTCTTGCGCCTGCGTCGCCACAGCTTCCAATGGGGAAACACCTGGTGGGCCCTCGATGCGTTTACCGGTGGTTAAGGGAACCACAAACAGGAGGAACAGGCAAGGCATCATGGCTTCTGGATTTCCAAGGAGAAATTATCTCACAAACGACAAACGACCAAAGGCTTGAGCCAAGTTTTTCGACAGCTGCAAGGCCAAACTTTGGGTCCGAAAATCCGATAACTTTCCTTCAGGCTGGGGTGAAGCGAAACCACTCCCCCCTCCCAACCCAAGAAAAGAACGGAATCTGGCCTGTTCTATTCTTTGAGGTGCGGCAACATGAAACATGATCGGTTTTTTTTGCTAGTGATTCATCAAAGTTACTACCAACCTTCCATGCTGCCAAGAGACATGGCAGGTGCCAAAGCCTAGGGCCGCTGGGTTTCCCCTAATGGAGCCACATAAGGCATCCCAAATGAAAGATTTTTGTTGGGTTTCCCCAAACGGAAGACTCATCTATGGGACATAGGTATCGTTTTTCGTAGTTTGCTATATCGTTTTACAGTGTTTGGGGCATGTAAGTATATAAAATGGTAATACATAAGTCAGAAACATGTATATACATATATCAAATTGTAATTGTCTGTGTTCATGATTGGCGGTTCATATTCTGGGTTCTTGCTCAATGCGGGCCATGTGTGGCGGACATCACGAGATCTTTTCTTACACAGCTAGAACTCTTTGAAAGGGAAGCCATGTGGGGACAGGATGGATTTGTAAGCATTTATGTATCAGGACACCCAAAAAAATCTGGAAAACCTGAAGATACCTTGGTGAAACAAAATCATCCTGAAGTTTTCGATTGAAATCTAATGTTGGTGAAGATGTATAAAGTAAGCACCCACTGGAAAATGAACAAATTGTATTTGACTGGCATCGGTATCCCAGCAAATAATGATCTGGTGTGTTTGGCAGAGGATTTCGCTCTTTGTAGATGTATATACGTGTATAGTCCCAAATCGAAAATTGGAGAGTGTATCTCTTTCCGAAAGGTGGTACAAGTATATGTAAAGTTTCAAGTTTCAAGTTTACCCAAACAAAATGTGAGTCTTTGGCACATTTTTGCGCTTCGGAATGGGGAAAATTCCCACGAAAGCTTCCCCATGAAAATTCCGGAAAACCCCCACCTCCTCCAAGAGTTGCGCAAGACCGCCGTGGCCATGGCCTCGGGGTCCATCCGCCACACCGACGCCCAAATCCACCATGACGCGTTGGGGATCTGCTGCGTTCCGAGGGCTGCTGGAATCTCCTGGACGGCGGGCTGGATCTGGTTTTCGTGCCCTGATATCACATTGGGGGCAAAGGGCAGTTCAATAGAAAGGTCACATAAAAAAAGAATCACGGCCTCTGATCCAAGATCAAATCTTCAAAAAACAAAAAAAAACTCTTGACTCAAGACCCAAGTTGAATAGATTGCTCTTAAGAGCTTTCCAAACATCAAGTAATGATGGTGAAAATTCTCTTTCTAAAGGCCCACATTTCAGCATCTGTTCCAGGCATCCAGTGGTCGTAAGTTGGACCCGCCTGAATCGCTGGGCTTGCCATCACCCCTGGCGACAACGAAACGGTTTTTGATGGAAATATGTTAGCAAAACATGTGTATATTCATATGTGTAGATACCGGTAGGTACATACACTGCTGTTGGGATGGAATATACATTGGATGCACACAATATTTCCAAATGTGCATATTCATGTAGGGATATGATGGATGAGGGGGGAAATTTAAATTCAAAAGGGTGTTAAATTTGAATTTACCCTTGCTCTGAGCTGAGTCACTGACATGGCCTGGCTTGGGCTTCAATTTGAATATACCCATATTCGGGATATGATATGTATGTCTTTTCCTGGGGGTCACATCTTTATCTTAAAAATCAAAGCTATGACTTTTGCTTGTGGTTACCACTAGTGAGAATCTATTCCAAACAACGCTTTCCAGGACCACGCAGGTGCAATAGCATGGTTACCAGCCACTGATGGATCGGGGATTCATCCGACTGGTGGAAAAGTCAAAGCGCAAACATGCCCCAACAAGAATGGCAAAAAAATCTCTGAAACCACCACTGAGAAAAAATGATGAAAGCCAACATGTTGCAATCCAACAAGAATCTTAGGCAATCAAACTACAAAGACTTTAAGGATCTTCAACACGTTGCCTAAAATTCAGGCCATGTTCTTCCATGGTTCAGCCCCCAATTGGAGAGAGAATTCCAAAACAGAGAGTTTTTTTGTTGTTGGGAAAATTCAAAATTCGATTCAATATGCCTTTTTGTTTCTGGTTGACAGGTTTGAGTTTAGGTCTTTGTTGTTGTTGTTGTTGTTGTTGTTGTTGTTGTTGTTGTTGTTGTTGTGGTCGTCGTTGTTGTTGTTGTTGTTGTTGTTGTCGTTGTTGTCGTCGTCGCCGTCGTGGTTGTTGTTGTTGTTGTTGTTGTTGTTGTTGTTGATGTTGTTGTTGTTGTTGTTGTTGCTGTTGTTGTTGTTCTCGGGAAGAACATCCATGACCAATTTGGTCCAACAACCCCCAGTGATGTTGGCCCTGCCAAAACACTGGAGCCGCCAATGGAACTCGTGAAGGTTAAGGTTGAGTTCCCCTCATTTAAAAAATCAATAGATTCCTATTACTATTACTTACCCACTGTGAATTAGGGTCTTTCACGGCAACCCCCCCCCCCCAATTTATGATGTAAAGTTGAGTTCTCATGGTTTTCAAACACCCTTTCGCATTTGGCTGACTCAGCCGTTTCAAAGAATTTGTAAGCCACTAGAGTTGGGGGGTTGCCGTGGCCTCCTTGCACAAAAATAGGCCCACAAGAACAAAGCCAAAATGCAAAAACACGCGACTTTAAGATTGCTTAAGCATGGGTATACATTATATACGTGTAACATGGTGAAAAGGCCATAAAGTGAATTTGGAAATGGCTTCAAATAGCTGCAAGTCGCATGAACTTGCAAATTGAGATGGTATAAGAACTTGCGGAATCACTTCCATGTTCAAGAAAAAAACTCCCCCAAAAATCCATCCACCTGCACCCTCTCTTACAATTTCCACCTGCACCCTCTCTTACAATTTCGCACCACCATTTCAAACGGGGAATCATATCTTTGAAACCCGAGGCAAACAACAAACCTATGATAGGGTGGTGGGTCCCTGAAACCAGCCGACCCCCGGGGCACCTGGGAAATTCGAACTTCGTCTTCAGCAACTCTTCTCGTTTCGTTGCAGCCGCCAAGGCGGCCACCTTTCGTTGCGCCGAGTCTTTCTCGCATCGAATCATGAGGGAATTCCCCTATTGGAATTTTGTTGTTGCTTATTGAAATCTGCGATTTCTTGAAGTTGTTTGGGGTGGTGGTCAGTCTTTGGCATGTTTCTTTTTTTGCTTTGAGGGATGTGTTTTTTTTGAGATCTTTCTCTTTGTGCCTCTTCCATTCAAAATTGGATCTTATAGCTTAGGATCGTTTTGGTGAAGCATCCCGTGTTTCGCACCGTGGAAGTGAATTTGCTCATGTATATCTACTATAATTACCCAATTTGCAGTAATTAGCTCTAGACCGTAGAAAATATGAACCTTGATCATCACTAGGTGATTTCAACTCTGAAAAATCGTCAAATTGGATCATCTTCCCCCAAAAATCCAAGATGAACATAACAAATCTGGAAAAGTTGCCACCACCTAGGACCCTAGATCAAATTACTTGAAACAAATTCTCCCAAAAGGTCCGGACTGATGAACTCCTTCAGGCTCACCTCGTGGGACCGACGACGAGCCAACGGACGGGCGCCGGAGTGTTCACGCTCCGTGGAGGGACGCTCCGTGGAGGCCGTGGCTTCGCGGGGCTCCTGGCGACTTCTGAGAAATGTATGGATTTTGCTGCAAAGTAGGGCTGGTTGGGTGGTTATTGTCATTGATTTTGTTGGTGTGATGTGGTTTTTTTCATCAAAAATTTTTGGGAGGTGGGGTGGAGTTGACCATTGTGAAGCCACTGGTGCTTTCTTTGGTGTATACTTGCTTTGGAGGCAATCTTGGAACCATAAGGTAAAACCACCTTGACATTGATATTTTTCCCAAAAAAAAACTTCAGGCAATTTTGTTGGTTTATATAGGTTTAACTAACCAAGGTACCTCTCTTTTGTCGCCTCACTTCTGATGACGGTCATGATGCGTTTCACCCGCATCAAGCAGAAGTCTCAGCTGATTGGGGCGAATCAAGTTGCGGATTCACCAAACCAGCATATTGGAATTGTCTCAAACGCTTTGGAATTGATCTTTGTTGCCAAATCAAAACAAAGGCTTCTCTGGCAAAACTCACAAACTCATCGCCAAAAAACATATACTTGTGTAATTGAACAGACTAGGACTACTGTTGCTGGAAGAAATCCTGCACCACCCGGGATGTATAAAACCTTGTAAATAACGGGATACACTACCAACCTCAACTGGTGAACGCCGGCTTTCTTCCATCAACAGTAGGACCATTATTATCATAATTCACCAAGCTCACTTCTTCGCTGCTCGAAACTCCAAATCGACCAACAAAATTTACCTCTGAATATGAAGATGGACTTCACCAATCTTCATATTTGGAAGGCAACTCCCAAAAAGTCTTTCATATCTTGGAAGGAAACTCCAGCTTTAAACTTCTGAAACCATCCTTCCAAGGTCCATTCGTTAAAATTTCCAGGGTTGTACTTCGAAAAATGATGGGTTGGATGGAAACAAAAAAAACGTCATTTCGGTTTCTTCCCATGAGTCCGAATTCTCCATTCTCATGGCAACTGGAGATGTAGAAATTCTTCACGGAAATGATGAATCATGACCCTCTTGGTTTTAGATCCTAAACAATCTTGAGACAAATATATATGATGATGCCCCTCCGCCAGAAAAAAAAACAGGAGTTTGGCAGGGTCCAGGTTCATGGGTTGGTAGGGTCCAGTTTCATGGTAGTCCCAGATTGGTTAACCACAATCAACCCCTTGATTTTTGTCCTGTATGACTGTATGAATAGAGCCGGCTGCATGTTTACACCCAAACACACCCAGACTCTTTCTGATCAGCTAAAGCCCCCAGTTCAAAGATCTCCTCATCATCAGGTGAAACAGCCCTTGATTGGTTTACAGGGATGCGGAAGTTTTGCTTCCATTTTTCTCGTTTTTTTCAGATTGCTTTTTCAGGTGAATCAGTCGTTGTTCATTTATTTGTTGTTGTTGTTTTCAGTTATACAACCCTGGAACTTTGACACACTTGAAAAACAAAAAAAAACTTACCTTCCCCACCCACCCCAAAAACAAAATAATATCTAAAATAAACTGGCAGGCAACCCATCCATATTTCCCCAGGTATATAAGAATACAAAAAAACACCACAGGGGGTTCTCATCATCCCCAGCCTCCCTTGTTGCATCAACTTTTTAAGGGGGTCCTTGGAAGCTTCCAACAGCTGACTGAGACGTCTCAGTTCCAATTGAGCCTCATGCCTAGGTAGGGGGGGGTTCCACGTGGATAGGGGTTGGTCTCCCGAAAAAAACCTCAGGTTGTTGGGGATACTACCTACGCTTATTTTGGAGGGAAGGGCAACAAGAAAAAAACAATGGTGTCATTATTAAACGCCCACCCTCCCCATATCCCCATCCCCACACAGAGTAGTTATGTTGGAATAGGGTGAAACATTCATTCAATGATGACTTCAGATTCATAGATTCAAAGGCTTTGGAAAAAAGGTAACGAAAACAGATATCTCTTCTAAATGATCAGCCTTTGGGTGGATTTTGAAACCCCTTGAGTTAGTGCTACCTTGGTGATGTCCTATGCTTTCCTCAAAAAAAAGCACCAGAACGAGAAGATTTCAGTACTCTTGTTGTGTAGCTGTCTGGTTGGTTGGTTGAAACCTCAACCCATCTGAACAATATGCTCGTCAAAAATGGGTCCATCTTCTCCAATTTTCGGGGTGGGGTGCCACCTACACCCCTGAAGTTTAACATGGAACCTGAAAATCAGCCCCCTGGAAAAGGAGATTCCTTTTGGAAACCATCATTTTCAGGTTCCATGTTAAGCTTCAGGAGGGTAGTTGTTGGTTGTCGGTTGGTTGATTTCTCTTCGGATCAAAGCTCACGGCCCCCAGGAAGATCAGGTCTGTCCAGAGGTCCTCCAACCTCTAAATGGTTATGTTCAACCCCCCCCCCTTGAGAGAATCTTCCAGGGAAACTTTCCCAATTTCAAGGAATGACTCTGAAAATGTATATCTACATTTAGGTTGTGTAAAGGTCAATTTTTTGCTGGTAAAATAAGATCACACTTTACGTGTCTGGAAATACGATTCTGGTGGATTGGGTCTAATTGATGTTTTGATTTATCCAAAATAGTTCAAGCATAAAAAGTTCAACCAAAAGTTTTCGTGACAACATATTTCAAACATAGCGTAAGTGTAAACAAAATGCAACGAGAAAACGCATGTGAAGCATTCCATGCCAGTGGTTAGCAGAGGCTTGATTCACATGATGTGATTGCATGAACGAATCCCTACCAAACAGGATACCTAAAACAACCTTTTTATAATCCAAACAAATGGAGATTTCTTCGCTGCTAATGTAAGTATGTAAGCCCCACAGTTCATCGGGTGACCTCTTCCCTATGAACTGTCTCACCAGTTGGGTAGATTCAACAAATGGTTGGACTTTCGAGCCATGTTGGTTTACCACAGGGTGCCAGGTTGTTTGCAAAATAAGTTGTGAATCTCAGAAAATGTTACATCTAATTATCCATGTCTATCTGTGTTTCAATCCGTGGGAAAAACAAAATAATCTATAAATATATATATATCTATATTGTATACTGGTTGGTCGTTTCAACCAATCTGAAAAATATTATATACAGTAGTCAAATTGGAAATCTTCCCGAAATAGGAGTGAAAATAACAAATATTTGCAACCACCACCCAGTATACTCCGCAGTTACTACTCCCCAAACCCCAAAATAATCAGAGGGCACCAAGCAATTTTTTTGTTGGTCACGCTTCTTGTGCTTTTTCCAGGTTTCCTCTTTTGATTCATCACCCAACAACGAATCCCAACACCAAGACGCTGTAGGTTCATAATCTCAGAAAGTGTCGGCAAACCTTTGGCCGGAACACTTAACCTCGGTTCAATGGTAACTACGTTGTTGAGATGCAACCGCTCATGGAATGTCAGCAAGGATGCTCCCAGTTTAATGGTGACATGTGCTTTTTGCATTACTTTTCGCATAGTCCCTCGGTTCAACGAACAAAAATTGGTGGGTCTTCAAACTATGTCCCAATAGCCTCTACTGATGCCCTTTCATTCAATTGAAAATGTGAGACTAGCTCCGTTCATCGCTTCCCATTTTTGAAGGGATTTTAGCTGACCCCCCAGCTACAAATCGCTCCCTTCCGTTTGCACCATCCCACTCCAAAAAAGACGAGAATCACTGCAGAACTCCTCCTCTGGAAATCCAAAAAAAAAGGTCAAAGATTTCTTCTGGGATTTACTGGGATTCAAAAAAAAAAATGGTCCATCCTTCAGGGTTTGCAATGAGCAACTTTGAGATTCTAAATGCACACCGCAGCTTTTTGCTAGGGGCCCATTTTTCCTTCTAACGTTACAACCATCGAGAAAGTGTTTCACCACGTAACTTGATGTGCTCGTTCCCTCCAGCAATTTTCTTCGAAAGAAAAAAAAGCTGGGCAACATTTTGTTTCCCAAAGGTTGCCAAAGTATCTTTTTTGTATTTTTTTCTGGCCTTCTCATGGTCATTCCACTCCTCCTCCCTTCTTCCGCCCTCCTTGTTTTTCAAGGGGCATTGCCCAATGAGAACCAAGAAAGTGATTTGAAGACACCATCCTTCAGTCAATAAATTCGAAATACCCAGACGCCGGCACCCAGCTCCTTTCCCAAACGTTCGACCTTCATCGTCAGGATGAATCGAACGGTTAGCCGAGGGACTGACAGGAACCATCCATCACCTCAATTGTCAGACATGGGAGCTTAGGTCATACACATGATATTAGGTGATATTAAGCGATGTTGGGTAGTTTCCAATTTGAAAACCATGGTAAAAACACCATATCTTTCACCATGTCTTGTCCGTCCGTAGCATTTCCTGCACCTTAGATCATCAGCCTGCTTCGCCTACTAAAAAACAGGGCTGAGTAACTTCACCATCGTCGTCATCATCGTCGTCATCATCATCCTCATCATCATCATCATCATCATCATCATCATCATCATCATCATCATCATCATCATCCCAACTGCAAATTCTTGAAATGTCAAACCCTTATTTGGGCTGGCCCAGAATTCCCGAGCTGGGGCTAGATGAGGTTACGTCAATATCACTCTACCATACTGAGATGATAGGCATTCACTTAAAAAAAAAAAACTTAAAGCGAATTTAAGAATAGGAACCGAATGAATGATATGTGATGAAATAGTACCAAACCCTTTGAAACCCACAGGACATCAATTGAACTAATCATGAAGTATGAACAAAAGCCTGGTGTTTGGCTTTTGTTTGAGGATATCTGAAGGATCATTCACTTTGTGAGGCACCAAGATTGATTGGTCGTTGTGGGTAGCTTCTGTGACTTGATCACCATTTTTCAAAATGAGCAGTGATCAAATCAAATAATGTTTATCGCCGGATTCCAATTGTCATGTTTTATAATTTCATAATGATCCTTGCGCAATGTGTTTAGCCTCACCCCCTACATCATTGCAAAATAAGAAACAACTGGGCTTCGAAAACACACACACCCTGGACATTGCCACCAACCACGACCAACCAACGTTCGCGACAGGCTGCAATGACTGAAAGTTGTTGCAGCTCATTGAGCCAACTAGGCCCATCTTCTCCACACAAGCCTTCTGCCAAAGCGCAGGCAGAACCCTGAAGTACCACACCCCTTGGTCAAAGGATGCAAATGATGTGCTCACCGGTTTCAAATGGTGGTTTCATGGTGGTTCATACACCATAAGCTTCTGTCTTTAACACATTGAAAAGGCTCAAGCTACGCATGGAAAAGATTACAGTTTGGGACCTTTCATCATCCTTTGGCCTTAGCATATCGCCTTGTGTGGTGTCATTTTTACGTTACAACTCACCCAAATATCGCTGAAAATCAATCCGGGCAAAGCTACCCATCAGTTTCCAGGTACTCTGCAAGCAGTTCTTCTGCCCGCGGCGCTAGCCACACGCATGCCTGAAGCATGAAGGTAAGCTGGTCAGAAATCCAAAAAACCTCAACACTTTCAGGGGCTATGAAGATGTTTGGACTGTGAAAACACTACCCAAAAAGATCTGTACTGGGTGTTCTTTGACAATTCTTTGAAGGGTAGTGTTGACATGTGTTGATAGAGTTAAGGATCCCAGGGTGATAAAATCTCAGACTCGCAACTTTGCACCAAAAATGGTGGAAAAACCACCTGTCAAGCGTTCGCTGGGGATACACAGGTCATGTTTCAAAACATGAGAAGGATCCTGTCATCTGCAAGGTTTCTTCCTTAGCAAAAGACCCATCATCCAAATCATCAACCCCAACCAAAACAGGATCCCGATCCTCAAAAGAAACGTTGGTTGGCCCTCCTGGGAAAGCAAATTTGGCATAGAAAAAATCCATTCACGGCCCCAAGACGTATTTTCTGTTCAAAATGCTGGAATGTCAGCTTTTCTTTGTACTTTGATACGCTCTTGACCCAAGAAACTCAACCCCGGCACCCCCCCCCAGACCTTTTCTTTGGTAATTACTGAAAATTATTGGTGGCAAATGGAGGCTTAGAAAAATTCCCTACTAAAAATGTAATAATCTCGGTGGTGACTGCGTGGGGAGTAGATCCAACATGATCCAACGTATAGTGTTCCTTTAAAGCGATGCCATTCTTTCAGCCTGCCCCCCAGTTGACACTTCTGGAAACTCTATCAAACAGACACCTTCAGCTTGTTGTTGGACGGTGACAGTTCCCACCTCTCCCCCAGTTCTGTAAGAAGTTCACAAAAACTTTCAAAGTTATCAAGATCCAGCAGTGTTCAAGAGAAAACACCACTAAAACACACCAAAAATACTCTTCACCACCCAGATTTAATACAAACTTCAGGTGCCCAACGCCATCCGGTCCAACACCTGTCATCCCTTTGTCCAGGTCTGACTCGCACCTCACACTGCCATGCGCTTAAACGGGCGATAGCAGCACAAAGCCACGCCTTGTCCAGCCATGAATCAATGGATACCCCCCAGATCTTTAGCAAATATATGGGAAGTATCCGTGCATCTCATAACCCAATGTTTTGAAGGTAGTTGAAGCATCCCAACTGGTGACCACCAAACGAACATTCCATCAGGATGACTGAACTACCACCAAAATGATCACCGGTTCGCCTCGAGAAATGAAGAATCATTCAGTTTTGGGCAGCCCAAATTATACACCAATGCTATCCAATGATGCACTATATTGGTGGCGTAGGTGTGGACCAGTTGTGGAATCTTTCCAATTAAAAAACCGGATACGTTCCTCGCTGACCTCGGAATTGTCTGGCTGAATTATGACAATTAACAGATCCCTTGCCTTTCATAGCAACAATGATTCATGATCTGTCACAACAACAACAACAACAACAACAACAACAACAACAACAACAACAACAACTCAAACCTCTCAACCAGGAAAAAAAGGGCAAACAACATCCCTAATGTTGAATCGACTTTTCCCCACCACCAAAAAAAAACACTCTCTGAGACTGAGACTGGTCCATAACCTAAAAAAAAACACCAAAAAAAAACCTTCCATCAATTTTCACTGCTTAGCTACAAAGGTCATCGTAAAGGCACTCGAACGCTCAGACAGCAGCAGTGCAACCTGACTGCAAGTGGATGCAGGGGGAAAAGGTCGACGACCCCAAACAAACAAGTGCAATGAAATTCAGTCAGAACTTCAGTTCTGGAAAATCCCAAAAAATTGGGGAGTTTGAAATTTGTTTGTTTTTGAAACATTTCTTGAGATCTGTTACTGTTAGGAAAGTGGGATCATCATTATGTATCCCATGAACCACCCAACCCTTTTCACTCACGAAAAAACTGCCTCGCCCTCGCATGCGCTTTCACGCAGCTTGGGATGACGAAAGACCTGGCAATCATTGTGGCCATGGCGAATTTTTGTTGGGCAGAAACCAACCAGGTAGAGTAAATTGGATTTGCAAATTTGGCTCCACACATTCGAAATACTTCATTGGGTTCATGTGTTCGAAATTCAGAGTGCCTAGTCTTGAAGCCATAACATCCAGAGATTGTACTCGCCTATACCTCTCAGTTTCGAACCTACATAGTAACTGACTCTAACTGTGCACCGTTGTTGGCTGTCCGGTCCCATGGAGCGTTCCAGAAAATCCACACAAATTGTGTGAGAAGCACCACCCAAAATGAAAGCCAAGGGCCATTCGTTTTTATATCGGTATACCATTCTCTCAAAATATACACACTCCAGGGAACTAATATATCCCATCTGGGGAAAAGGAAAATAATCTTCAAAAGTGCCTTGGCAGGGGATATGTTAGTTCCCAGGAGGGTAAAGACTCTAAAATCCCATTGCTTTCTTACTATACAAAATTAATCAACCATTTCAAGGGGAACCCGAATGAATGATGAATAGGATATTGAGATATGATGACTACGTCAACTGGCTGAGCAAGGCTTGGTCTATCAGCAGTCTCTTGGCCACTTGACACTTGACATGCTGTGGGGGTTCGTCAGATTTCTTCATCCCCGAAAACAAAGAAGTGACATCCGTTGTGGGACATCCAAAAAGACTTCCTTCGAGGACCAAGTAAGAATAGCACAAAAACAGAGTTTCGTTACAGAGTCTTCTAGTTGGTGGTTTCAACCCATTTGAAAAATATTTGTCAAAATTGGATCATTTCCCCAAGGTTCGGGGTGAAAATAAAAAATATTTGAGTTGCCACCAGCCAGTTTTATGTGGGTTTTCCAACAAACAACATGGAAAACACCTTCGAGCCGCGAAGGTGAACAATTCAACTGGACCCATCTTTTATTGATCCCTTCTGTTGGGAGGGACAATTCATCTGGCTAGCTGTTGTGATTTGAGATGGTTGAAAGATTTTCAAAAAGTCAGCTGCTTTTTTTTTGCCTGCGGATTTTTCCAGATCGAAGCAAAATAGGAACACAGCATTTTATAGTACAAAAACATCACAGAAGGAAATCCACAAAAATTTAGCCTCTCAAAGTATCAACAGTATCCTGCCCAAATGCCCTTGAGACACACCCACCTCGAACCAAATCAACATCAATAAGGCTGCCAACCTTAAAGAATCAACCCTCCACACTGGTACCAGCTCAGCACAAAAAAAACAAATCGGGTACCCATCCACGGGGGATTTGGATTTCCTATCTTCTCATGGTGATCTACGGCACCTCCTAGGCGCTGTTTTGGTGCTCCCTCAAGCAAAAATGGATATATACCCTTGAGATCCTGGATGATGATGCCCTTCACCCAGGAGACAAATCGCAAATTAAATGACCAGGTTGTGTTTAAGCCCTCAAGTTGTGGAAAATAGGGCCATCCTGGTGCTGGTCACACAGCTTTATCTATCCATCTCCATGGATGTGGCTGAGGGGCTGCAAGAGACCCAGGCGCAAGCGTTCAAAGGGAAGAGGCTTGGAACTGCGTAAGCTTCGTAGGAGCGAAGCAGGACCACTTGGGAAAGGCATCAAATCCTGACCGTTGACCATGTCAACATTCGGCCATAAGGTTGGCGGATGGGATGATTGGAGAATGTTGCTAAGATTATATAAAGGGGGGAGGTTGAGGATTTTGGTGCAGTTGGAAGGTGGAGTGGATTGGAGGGGATGATTGGAGAGTTGCAATTTTGGCTTGCTAACAGCTAACCAGTGACAAACTCCTGGAGAAAATCAAAATCTTGAAACAAACGATGGACAATTGTTGGCGGTTTTGCTGGAGGTCATGTGTTTCTTGGTTTCAGGAGGTATAGCCAGTTCGGGGTGACATGACTCAAATGTTTCACAAAATAGGCCCTCGATTCAGGAAAGGGGCTCTTAGGAATCACCACGATGATCAGAAGTTACAACTTCTATAATGCGGGCAAACGACTTTTTTCGCAGATACACGTTCCTGCTAAGCGATGTGTTTCCCCTGCGGGAAACCAACATGTCCCTTCCCAAGCTTGTCATATCCAATCCCATCTTAGAAGCGACATTCCCTAGACCTGTGTAAGTTCCCTTGTGTATGATATGGGTGTATCGCAAAGTCGGGGACGCTGAAGTCACCCGTGGAAAGTGTAAATTGTAGGAAAACAAATGAAATGTACACTCCTGTAAACTAAGATAGCCCACGAAAGCCTTTGAACACGACCCCAAAAAAGAGGTGCGGAACAAACCTGAGAAAAACTGTAGCAAAGGGAAAAAAACTGACAAAAAAGAGCGTATATACTATATATCATTATTGTTTATATAAGCCACCAAACAAACAACAGAACAATCACGGTTCTTGGTAAAAAAATTAAAAAAAAAACAAAACATGCATATATATATATATTATATATATATACCGGACCGTATATATATATATAATCATTATAGAAAAAATTATTGATGTTCACCCTTTCACCCTTTCACGGGGCCTAAGAAACCTTCGACCACATTGGAATTTCCCCAGCCTCGTGATGTCGAGAGGCCAACAAAGGCAGCTTCTGAAGGCTTTGCCCACGAGCGCCTCAGGAGAGAAATTTCATCATTTTTCAACGGTGATGTTTAAAAAACCAAAACAAACATTCATCATTCATCCAAGAAACCCGGATTTGTTAATTGTAGTCCATTTCTTAAGATTTCAATAAAGTCTGTCAATCACCCTTTTCGAAAGTTCAACGAAGCCGAAGATCCTGGAACGATTTAAGAGATGCTTGCTCTTGGGGGCCTGAAACATTGATCAATTCAAGGGGTATTCGCATCAACATACTCAGCTGCTTATGACTGATGACTGAACTTTAGGAAGAACCTGTTTGAGAGCAATCTGTTAAACTATCATTTCCAGGTACTTTTAGCCATGTTATCATCTCATCATCCAGTCAATTTAGAAGTCTTTACACATGTTTCCCCCATCTGCACATGGCCATAGATGCTATTTAATGGGAAACTCACCAACCAACCTCGTTAAACACAGCAAACCCCGGGGTTCCATACTTCGCAGAAGAAAGGCCACCTGCCCTGGAACTGTGAAGGCAAAGTCTATGCACAACAGCAACAAGAGAAGTTGACCTTTCCAAGCGAATCAAGGAATGATGAATCGGCAAAGGGCAGATGGTTTTTTTCACGGAACGGAAGCCCCCATTTTTGGAAGAAGCCGATTTTGGAAGATTTGAGATTGAAAATAGATGGGAACTGGGGAAAAAAGAAACGTACCTGGATCTACTTATATATTCTCTATTTATGAAGAAGTTGATTAGACTTTCCAGACAGACAAGAAGTTCATGTCTTTACAGTTCTGATCTTCCAAAGGTGGAACTCCAAAAAGATGAATGCGTCTGTGGTCTGATTTGGGGAGGACACGTGTTCTAGCTGAGATTCCAAACATTACAAACCCCAAGAAACAAGGCAGAGGGCCTATGCCACAGACCAAAGCTTCACAAACTTCTGATGGCTTGAATTTTTTGGGGGGATTCATTTCTCAAAAGGATCTGCAGTTCATTGAAAAAGTGGCTTCCCATCTTGCATTATTTTGAATCCCTTATATTGACATGGATATGTGTACCGTGCCACCTCAGCTCCCGCCTCATTGGAACTTCACAGCCACCCCACAATAAAACTCAAGAAGACAATCACTGAAACATCATTTTGGCTTTTCTGTTTCGAACTCCTAAAAGTCTTCTTCACATTCATCACTTGTTTGGTAGGTAGGTAGTGATATACCTTTTATCTAACCTTTAACTAAAGCTAGGCCAACGTTACTTGGACAAACCATCAACCATCCATGAGAATCGGAACACCCTCCCAACTTGACAGTAATTCTTAAGTTTAAGGGGATTTTTTTTAAATGCACCCTTGAATGAAATGTCAGAACAAACAAAAAAAAGCAAAACATCTCGAGTTCCAGCAGGAGAACAAAATTGTGAGATCTTCATGTTGAGACTTCAGCGATATTTGTATGACAGTTTTCCAGAGGATTTGAGGGATAACAACTCAAACCCAATAACAATATGATCCATGACCAGTTTCGGATTTTAAAATCATGAATCATCCGGCCCAAAAGGCAAACGTTTGGCCTTTTTCAACACAAGTCGGTTGAGTTTTCGAGATCCTAATCCTTCCAAGGCACGCAACGTTGCGAACAACAAATCACCCGCGCTGGGCCTTTGGAAGCAACAGATATTTCATTGACAACGAGTCTTCCTTGATCCAAACGAACGATGAAACAACTGTGAAACGTCCAAGAAAATCAAACATGGTTGGTGTTGTTTGTGCAAAAATCTGGATAATTTTCGCAATTTGATCATTTCATTCTAAAATCAAACAGATCCTGTTGACCCATGGGAGACGCGTCGTGGTGGTCACATGGCCCCTGCATCACTGACTCCAAGTGCCACCGAAACACTGCGCTGTGGCAGCCTCGAGTGACGCAGGCATATGGATTTTCACCCCGAAACTATGGGGAATACATTTGACGCAGTTACCCTCCTGCCAAAACGAACGGCTGGAACCTCACAAGCACCTAAAAAATGAAAAGGAACATCAACTTCCAAACCTCCATTTTTAGGTTCCATGTCAGTTTTTGGAAGTATAAATCATTGCATGACAAATATAACTACAGGAGCTGCTTCACCAAAGCATTCGATTCTAAAGTCAATTCTAAAGATAGGTGGCAGTTGATTTGTAGTACTTTCACCAACAACCACAGAACACATCGAAAGGTTTGGAGAAGTCTCTCCTTCAAATCATTGACCATTTGGAATGATCATCCAAGCGACCATTCAGGATGGACATCCAATGGGAATATTTGCTTCAGAAATCCAGCTGTCACTAAGCAGTTTGAGCTTGTTACGAGTGTAGACCAAGTCACCCAAACGAAAGCTGCTGAATACCCTTCCAATGCACTTGTATTGCTTGATCTTGAAAATTGTATGGTTCACCAGATTTTTGAATGCAAAGACTATGCTCCAACAGCATCCAAAAAAAG
This sequence comes from Breviolum minutum Mf 1.05b.01, assembly GCA_000507305.1. NCBI lineage: Eukaryota > Dinophyceae > Suessiales > Symbiodiniaceae > Breviolum > Breviolum minutum. The sequence goes on along the minus strand of DF242036.1, from coordinate 12,566 downwards.
TCAAAACAAGCAAATCATGGACGTTTCTGGCGTCAAAAGCCAAAACTCTCAATTTTCCCATAAACATTTCTCCATGCCAAAGAGTAAGCTTGCTTTCTCGTCCCTTGCTAGCTAGTGGGAGTGCTATCTAGTGGGAGCTGCCTCGTCATTTACTTTAAACATGTCACATCATCTACACCCGCAAAGCCAACCTAGCATCTAAAAATTCCCTATCAGAGATGGTGTTTTTGGTGAGTTGCGTGGGACTATGGCTTCGCACCCCAGTTTTCCCCATCCCCGCAGGTTGCATCCAAAAAACGACGCTGGCGCAGATCAAGCAGCCACCCGAGATTCGCAGATAGCTGCGCGCTGCCAAATATCCATCGCGGTCCAACAGCAAGACGCGATCCTAGTGACTAAACGAGTGGACTGTTGGGACCGAAAAAGTGGAGATGTCATTTTCCAGGTGTTTATCAAAGTTGAAACCAATGCGGTTTAGTCAAAGTGGATGGGACTCCCTGCCATCACGTTCATGGCTAGAACCATGTTTCAAAGCCACAAAGAACATCACATTTTCGCATGCTTGGAGGCCACATGAACCCCGAGTTCTGAGCTCCCAGGAGTATGGGGGGGGAACATGTTTTCCAACCATGGAACCTGTAGATCCCACATTAGGCAAATCTAAGGAGAAACGATAGAGGCTGCCCAAATTTTGAATAAGAGACTCATGGAATCCCTTCGATTCCTAAAAATTGAGAAAATGCTCATCATACCTGACGTCATCACTTGCGTGGCAAATCAATATGGCAAAATGGATGCAAATGGTAGGAGGCATTGATGAAATCTGTCCTTCACAGCTCCAACTGCCAAAAATGGGTGACATATTCACCAACCTGAACTGTCCTGTCATATTGGGAGATTTCTCTTACTCAACAGTCGGTGAGGGACCTCGGCTTTTAGGACTCCGGTTTGGTCCCGGCACCCAAGCATCTTGAAATTGTATCAAAGTACAGGGGAATGGATTTTAGAAGGTTTCCCTAAGAGTGTCACATCTCAGAAAAATCTGCATATCTGAAAAAAAAAACTTCCACTTCCAATGGAGTTTCTAATGGAAAAATACATCCACCAGAAAACAATTCAGCGGTGTTAATTTGGCCCTTTGCCAATGCCATAATCATCCAAGTCGGACATGTCAAACTTGGAAGTTCAGATAAACCAAGTTGGACCAACATTCCGGAACTATCTTCCAAACATCAGTTATAGAAATGTATAGACGTATTTTATATTATCATACACTGTATACACTCCAAGCATTATACTTCTTCAAAGATGTCAGGTATAGAAATGGCAGTATGCTTTGAATCTATTCAACCGTTGATTGTGATTCTGAAATCGAACGACCTTGACCCCTCTTTTAACATCCTCCAACCATCACAGTCCTCATGAATGGCACGCATTGCCAAATGGCTGGACTCCGCGGCGGCCTGGTGAACCCCATGTGCCATGCCAATGTGAGCATGTAACCGCGATTTAACACAGATTGAAAGAGGAAATACATATGATGATTCTGATGATGTATGTCATTGTATGTGAGGGTTTGAGGGTGTTTTTGCTTTGCCATCGGCAACTATGCTGTATACTGTATACAACGATTTGTGATTTGGAATGCATGGTAACCGGCATTCCGCACGAGGTCGGTGATCTTATGTTTAGAATAGAAATATCAAAAAGATCAAGATTGGCCAGCAAAGCGGACGCAAATCAAACCATGGACATCCCTGCGAACTCTGTCCAAAGTCTTTTTGAAATTATATCTATGTGTTATTTTTAGTTTTTTGGTCTTCAGTAACCCTAAACTCTAAACCCTAAACCCTAAACCAATTCAATCTGGGGGATAATCGAACACAATGTACTGTTCAACACTGCGTGTGAACATGATTGCCTCGTATCCTCCTTTTTTGCAACTCTATGAAAAAAATATCAAAATCTATCCAACACATTTAAGCAAGAAACGTACACCAGGCCCATGTTTGCCCACTGCTTATTTCCAACTAACTTCAGCTCTTACTTTTGTTTTTTGTCAAATGCAAAAAACAGTTGGAATAAAACTATCCAACATTTGCCACTATTTCCAAAACGATCTACCATGATTTACCGTGGTAACACTCCCCAAAAAGACAATGATGAAACATGTCAGCACGTCTCATCTCAGCATTTGTAGTGAGTTCTGTTTGGCATCATAAAGAATCACCATGATCTGCCATGAATTCCCATAGTTCACCCTCAAATTTAACAGCTCGCCCCCTGAAACATGGATGGTTGGAACATAAGTTTCCCTTTGAGATTACCTATTTTAAGGGGCGATTTCGTTGAATGTCTCATGATTTCACCCCCTTGATGTTAACCTGAAAAAATCGGACCCAACACCGACACCTTCACTTTCTCGGAAACATCGGAGCTTCGATCCTCGGCAAAACATCGGAAGAAGTTGAGGTTCCAAGAATGTGCTCCGTGGTAAATAAGTTTGATCATGTAATATGTATATATATATAATATAACATTATAACATCATTTTTTGTATATATTTGGGCAAATTAGTATGATTCCTTAACCTGAATTAAGGGGATTTGGAGGGGACTCCCTTACTAAACCACCATTTAAGGTGACCTCGGCTGAGGTCGCTATAATTTGCCCAGATAAAATTCATATGAGTTAACATATCCAAGTGTCCAACATACGGGATCACCCGTATTTCAACATATCATTATATCACCAACCAGGTTTTCTGTGAAATAAATCGCGTTTACTCAGAAGATGTTCCTACTAAACAACCTTTTTTGAATTCCACGATGACGCGTCACGTTGTTACAGGACACACCGAGGTGCAGTTGTATGGCCAATGGCCTTCGGCTCGATCCAAGAGGTCTGGGAGAGACGGTTGGTACAAGCGGTGGAAAGTTTTTTTTCACCCCTCCAAATCATAGTAGTCCCAAGGGTTTAATGATTTGCGGCTGCAAAAAATCATCATTGAAAAAAAAAACTTCATATTACATCTACAGTTCTCATATCATGTCATGTTGAGGACCCTCCCTGGAACTAACAGTTGGCACCTGAACATGGATGGTTGGACTAAATAGTTAGTTTCCTTTTGGGTTTCGGCCTATTTTTTGGCTGCTATGTTAGTTCCTCGGAGGGTTTTTTCACACCCGGCTGAGCCTCAACCCCCAAAGTTTCACCCGCCCGACGTTTGCGCCAGTCGCGCTCCCGCTTAGCACCCAAAGTGCTTTGGGAGATACCTAGGAGTTTCAACCCCGAACCACGGGGGAACCAAGGGAGCCAAAGGAAGCAAGAGCTACACTTTTCGCACCTTCCAGATTTGTCAGATTAGTTTGCTTAGTTAAACCCCTACTTGGACCTTTGACCTTTGCAGGTAGAATTTATTTTGAGGGTAAATAACGGGACTGTTGATTCCTAAATATCCAACAAAATCGGCCACGATTCTTTGAAGAATCGGTTGAAACAAGCAGCATACTGATACTCCATGTCAACACAATGACAAACACGTTGAACTCGTTCCTTGAATAACTGGACTGATATACAAGAAATAAATATGACATTTGGAAAGATACAGTGTTTGAAGCACACACTCCGCGAGTGACTGCTTGGGACAGCTTCCTAGGCTCACCATTCTTGAAGGAAACTTATCTTCAAACCTAAACTTCTTCGCATCTCAACCAGTCAAAAAATCGCGAGATTCAGGTACCTGAAATGGAGGTACTCCTACCTATTCCGCTGGGTGAAAACGGCGTATCTAACAAAAACCCCAGGCGCCAAAAAAAGCCTTAGAAGTACTTGTGATGTAGCACCTCCCTCCATTTTCCAAGTATCCTGAATTGTTTGGTGAAAAAAAATATGGTCATTTTGACTCTGACATGTGTTGCCTTCAATGAATTTGTTTATTCCTGACCTAAAGCTTTTCTCAAAACCCTTTGGATTGACTTCTCGGGGATCACCGGGGGACACTGGGATCCATGTTCAGGTGGTCAAAAAACCAACTTGAAAGGCTGGCTGTTCGTTAGATACCCCTGAAGATCTTTGGTGTCTCAATATCATAACCCGCAGCCTTTGATGATGATCATGATGGGCTTCACTGTTTATGGAAAAAACGCCTCAAAATGAACAGATTCGATATTCACAAGATGTATTTTTAACAACAACATGTATTTTTTAACAATGCCAAAATATGAACATCTCCGCAAGTCGTCTTAAACGAAGAAACGCAAGTGGAAAACCTTAATTGGCCTAATGCACATGTTTATGCTAGTTTATGCATGGCTTCAGCTGGTAGTTTGGTCAATAAAACTTAGGTCCAACGAAAAAGCTTCACGACGACTTCACAGCGGCCACATTCGCGTTTATTTGTTTTTGGAACTCTGGAGTTTTGACACGATTTTTGGTGCCATTTTTCATGACTTTCATTTTCACCCTCAGATGTTGAATAGGGTCTGTTTTGAGGAAAACATGATTTAACATCAAGAAACAGCACACATTTTTGAGCAATTGTCAAACCCACCTCAAGACCAATGTTCTTCAAGGGACCTGTCTCTAGACTCTAATCGGTAGGGTTTTTTCCGACATGTCTAACCCATGATGCTCCGTAAAACGATGCTAATGACACTACGGTACTCCAGTTCTCTCCACAAAATTCAATGCCGCATTTCGCATGGAGAAATCTTGCACCATGTGAAATCGGATTCACATCTGGCAAGTGGACCTCAAAGCCTCCTGGAAGAAAAGCTCTTGGGCTCTTGGTAGTTTTATAGCATCATAATATCATTGCTATATAAACGGGAATATCATAATTATATACAAATTCATTGGCTCAGTTTGAAATTTCGGCAACAATTTTGCTTTTGCAAGGGGGGGTGATTATAGAAACGAAGATAGCAAGGCCAAGTATGCATATCATGTATACCCATTGCCATAAGATCCCATAAGCTCCCGGTTCACCCTCTTTCCCTTTTTTTGAGCACGAGCCTGAGTGTATTCTATCTCATAATATAAATATCAATGTATCCATGACATCCGCGAAACGCCGAGGCACGGTAGGAACCGAGTCCCCATGCAACTGCACCCAGGAACGCAACGGATGGCAGCACTGTCGATTGCTCCACTCCGCAGGACATTGTGACTGCGCTACGTGTTGTTGTGCCTGAAATATTGGTAGTTTTAAGGGTTCTCACCAAAAAAATCATGAATTGATGTCATGTTCCCCTTTTGGGGGGAGAAAGCAACTAACTAGTCTTGAAATGTCAGTACCTTACTTTATGACCAAGAAATAAAATCTCTTTTTTTACCTTCACATTTGTGGAGTCTGTCAGCCCCGAGTTCCCTGTTGTTCTTGCTGTTCTGTTGACATGGGACCTAACAGCAAACAGCTATGGAATGATTTCGCGCTTCGGCTCAACATGTCTGGGCAGGTTTTGACGAGAGCTTCAGAAAATGCTGAGGAAAAATGAGTCAAGAAACATTGCCAGTCTTCGAGATGTCTCCAAAAAAACAACCACACACAACACACCAAAAGTCTTTCGACACACATATACCAGAGACGGGACCAGTTCCACTGGAAATTCGGAAATGAATTGAGTTTCTAAACGTTGTTTACACCCTGGCCCGTTACTCTGCAACCACTTTGACCCACTTCTTGGAAACTGTTGCAACAGTTGCAACCCCCGTTCCGCATTTTTTTCTTCAGCACCCTTCCGGTGCATCTACCGACAGCCCTGCGAACGCAGCCAAGCCAACGGGGAGGAAAGTTCAGGTCATAACCCCAGTTACCCCCATGTATTTTCGGCCATTTATACTGGGTTAGTTATAACTCCATGTGTTAACTAGGGGGTTCCCCCACCTTTTTTTCCAAAACCCGACCATTTTTTCCAACATGGCCATAGTTTTTTGGAAAATTGTTAGTTAAGATGTTGGGATAAGTACGACTCCCCCAAAACAAAACAAAAAACGTCTGGTTGGCGCTTGTGTTTTTCCATATGTTTTTCCATCCAAGACCATGGGAATTCACCAGTTCTTCGCCTGGCGAACCCAAAATTTAAGGATGTGGGAACATCCCAGAAAAAAGCACAAGAAGGCTTCAAGTGAAAATGGGTTTTTAGAAATGAATTTACTAAGTGCCCCTTCTTTTCTAACTTCCGGGAAATTTCGCAGAAAGTGGAATTGGAATTTTGAAACATCTGAAAACTACGATCACCAAACGAAGGTTTTGGAAACTGGAAGAAAAGAGCGCTGGACAACAAAAAGGAAATGTCCATGTGAATGCGTCGCAAAACTTTATTGAGCCCCTATATCTCCTCCAAATAAATCATCTTAGTAGGAAACTCTTGGGCTTTCGGAAACCTCATTCCGAGACACACCCATGTCAGGGAAGAGGATCGGAGATTCAACCAATCAATTTTTGTTCCAGACTCCGAGTACATCTTGCGCCTGTCTAGGATTTGGGGGACCAAAATCTGGCCGGCTTTGTGTGACATGCTCCGTCCACGAGGATTCTGGGCCGTGCTTCCTTCTCTTGACTGGCCATAGGTTCAATGCAACATTGGCATCACTGCTAGAACGGTGCATCACGGTCGAATCAGCTGGCTATCTATCCAACTGCAGGACTTTAGACTTGTGACCTCAGATTATTCTATCAAAAAAAACAAACTTCTATACTATTATATACTGAGAGCCTCCAATTTTGGAGGAGCTTGCCTCGCGATGCGGCACTAACACCTGCTGCAAAAAACACCACCTTGAGCGGTATTTTTCGCAGTTTGGTTGTTGTCGCTCATGCCATGCTGCGGTCAACCATGCTAGGTGCCACCCTTGGATAAGGAGGAAACAAGCATAAGCAAATTAGGGAACCCGGATAAACTGGAACTCACAATCGTTTGGAGTCGAATTTGGTAACTGCATCTTCACAGCCATTTCAGTTTTCACAAAAGATTCCCGAAACAAAAAGAGCTAAGGAAGACTGACATTCTAACAAGGAGATTCAAGGTGAAACAGCTAAGACAAAGCACGAGAAGCTCTTAGAATTTTCGGTCCTGCTTAAATAAGCATTAGTTTTTACATGTTTTTCCATGATTCGTATGACTTTTTAGTACTGCTGTTCAAAAATCCTGGGGAATTTAGGAATTTTCAGCGTGACAAGCAGCACGGTCTGGGCGGGTTGCTCTCCGGCGGCAGAGTGAAACAGCATCAGAAACAATGCCAAGGCGTTGTTTTGGCTGGAGGCACCATGGAGGCATTCATGGACACCAACAAAGGGCAGTCCATGGCGATAGTCTGCAATAGCTTAAAATCTCACTAAACTAGGTCATACTCTGACTTGGGATTCTTTGAAAGTTCTACATCACTGCGTGAACACAGGGGATATGACTCATGACTCATGACCTGTGAAAAAAAAAAACTGCTGCCTTTTTTTATAGGTGAATTCCGACCAAAATCATGACGCTCTTCGACTGATTAAAGGTCGCAACTTTCCCCTTCTGGTCACCGGTCGATAATGATGCCCCACAACTCATTGGATTGCTGTTTAGCTTCACCAAAAAAAAGAACCTGAATGAATCTCAATTAGATTTTGCTCAACAAATTCGCACATCAAATTGGTATAATCTTCTGGGTCCTAATTTTGTCAAAGCTTTAGTGCTCGGTAGCAACCGGACTTCAAATACATCTCCCAATTCAAAAAGAGGAATTTGCCCCCCCACCGCAAGTTCTAGCATTACCTGGCTCCAAACCAGCAAACGTACTTTGAGTTTGGGTGGTTTTTTTTCTTTGGTTGTTGAGTCGTTGGCTTCCAACATGAGAAAATCTACAGAATGAAATATGAGATCATTCACCGCAATTTTGGCAAGTCTGGGGTCGCACAAAAAAAAACTCTCTCCATTGAGTTCTAGGGAACTTCCTGCCCAACTCCATTTCATTCCTCCTCAAAAGAACAGCTATCCAAAAAATGTTGCGAATCTTTTACCCAAAAGGTGTTGATTCAGTTTTCCGGAGCTAGAATTCTCCAGATTCTCCAGCTTCCCATGTTCGTTTTCAAAGGTATGGATCCGATCCGTTTGGTGGATGAAACTTTGTCAAGCTGGAAATTTGGTTGTCACCTCCGGTGTCACCTCCAAATGGACGTGTGTCGACTTGACACCCTCAATACTGCGAGTGACTGGACGAACGAAGCCTCGTCTCTTGACTGGCCCCACGAAGCCTGATCAAGATTGACTGGCTCTTGAAGTGACTTTTTCAGCTGAATTTTTCAGCCATTGGATTTTTGTTTGGGCCAAAACAAAAGAAATGTATGCAAATTCATATTGGTCCATAGAAAATGATAGATATCAATATTATATCATATAGATTCACGGATCCATATTTTTTACAGATGTTTTTTGCATTTTTGTTTGAAGAATCGACCTTTGGGAACATGATTCGAAATTCTTTTAGGGTGCGGAGGTTGTTGCAATCACTTGACCTATGAAGTGACTTCCTTCATGCAAAAAAATGATACTCCAATATGGCGACTAGTGGGAAATCCCTACCATTTGCCCTGAAAAAAATATCTAGACAATTTATGATCTATATATCTATATTGATCTATCCATTTTCATGATGGATGTTGCAGGGGATCCCTGGTGTTTCTTTACCTTTTCTTGGCGAGGAGCTTTGTGTTTCTATTATCACATCATTCGGAAATCACCGAGATGTTCTGGAAGGTTGCGCCCTGCGCCACGAGTGATTGGTCCTACATCCTTGTACTATCCCGTCAAACTTCCCAAACTATATCAAACTCTTCTTTGTACAAGATCAAATTCAGTTTAAAAGGCATGTTGATGCCTCATGATTCGAAACATTGTTTTCTTGATGCTATATAAATCTCCATATTAGATGGAAACATGTCCTTAAATTTCACTGATCTTTACCATTTCACTAAACTCTTGGATATATTATTCGCAAGTTTTTTTCCAATGAAGTCCATGTAACCCACAAACATCCAGTTTTATATGGGCAATTTTTTGAAAAAAAGAACGATTTCACCCTGTGAAAGCTAACCCTGACATGTTGGTTTAGATTCCCAGATCCTTTCTACTACCTGGAAGGAGGTGAAGTTCACCCTGTGTTGTTTCCTAGATTTAATTGTTTGCGTTCCATGCTAAATTCACCGGATCCATACTCCTGAGAGGAAAGTCGTGAGATTTTTGGAATGATGACCCTTATGTCAACAAAGAATTCAAAAAAAAACATGGTTTTTACGTGCTACGTTTCTACACCTCCATCCTTGAGTGAATAAGTGTCCCTCTTACCAAACAATTGGAGCTAGACCTACCCCCCGAAAATTAACATGTCACCTTTTCAAGGCAAAATAGTCTTCTAGTCCCATCATTTTTCAACAGATATTCGTTGGTTTTTGTGGGGGTAACCGGGTAACCCGTACTTCCAGAGGTTTTTTGCAGCATCATACCCTCGATGTACCCCCTTGCGACCCAAGGCACTGTGCGAAGGGTGTGGCTGAGGACTTGGCCGGCGTCCCCCGCGCTCGTTCTTCCATGGCCTTGGCGCTGACGCCCAGTTGCCTCGGGTTTTTCGCGGGGTCCCATGGGAGTCCCATGTTAGGGGGTGATTTCATCACAAATCATTCATATTCTTCATCATATTCATATTCATATCCATATTACGAGTAATGTCCATATTCCTATTCATATTCATAATTGTATTCATCATCACCCCTGCCGTCGTCCTCGTCATAATCATCATCACCATCATTATCATCATCACCACCACCACCATCATCATCATCATCATCATCATCATCATCATCATCATCATCATCATCATCATTCAAAGTAAACATGGTGGCACGATCTCTGTTACAAACCAACTAAAAACAATGACTTTTGAGTGGCTCAAATGCTCCCCAAAATATAGGGGATCCTCGCGTGGACTCCCCCAAAATCAGTTCCGAAGGCTGAAAGAAATCTCACTTGGCAAGTGTTCCTAGGAAATCTGAAAAATTCCATACGCTTTTTAAATGGGGTTCTGGGAGGGCAAAAATCCTGTGGATTTGCCGAAATAACCCTGCATCGTCTGGGATGTCTTTTTCGAATCCTACAAATATAAGAGGAGAAACTACTTCTCAATTGATGCAGGATTTCAGCCGTGAACAGTATGTTAGTTTGCTTCTGAAGAAGTGTTCTGTGTATGTTTGTATCACAAGCTATAAGAGAGAGGAGAGAGGTCATGCTGACTCGCTGCCTATACCAAAAAATATCCAACAAATGGTTTTTTCTTGCTCACAAAAACCCATCAGTGTCAAACTTCAGATTTCGTATTGCTCAATGTGGTTGTTCAACAGACATACTGATGAATTTTTGACCTGAACCTGATCAAAGACAAGAAGATTAGACTCCTAAGATCCCCTAAGTTTCCCTGCCCATCTAGGAACAAGCCAATCATATTTTGCTAAAATCTACTTCATCTGGGTGGATCAACATAAACTATGAATACTTCACCAAACTGAAATACTGGGGCATCTTACTAAACAACATCTTTTCACCACTAAGGTTGCCCTCAAATGTTCCAACTTCACCAGTCGCATCGGAAATCCAGTGAAATCCCAAGGAACTTGGCACGTTGCTTCAACACCCCGTTCAGCCTCAGTGGAACGTTTTTTCAACTGCCTATTGGATCCGAAAAAAACCGTACGTTTGGTGTTGCAAAAATTGCTCCGTGAGTTTTCGGAAAGCAACATGTATGTCTTAAATTAAAAAAAAAGTCAGTAGTTGTTGTTGTTTCTTACAAGAACATACAAAAAAAATCTTGCAACAAAGGAACCTAGGAACCCCTCAATCTTGAAGTTTTTGTCCGCCTTTTTTCATCAGGTTAAAATGCAGATAAAAGGCGTGTCTTCTTACAAGGTGACACCAAGATTTACCCAGTTTGGTGGTTTTTCACCACCCATTGTGAAATTGGATTGGATCATCTCCCCAGGTAGAAAGGCAAAAAAAAAGAAGTGTGCAACCACCACCCAGGTTTTCCAGGTTTAGATTTCTCTCCTCTCATCTTTGGCGGTAACAGTTACCCCAAAAAATGTTGGTTGGAAACCAAATTTTGCAAAGCCATTTTGGAAGATTTGCCATCCTTTTGCCCGATGTCCGATTTCCGCACTTGTCCGAACGCTAAAAATTCTACAAAACGGTTGGGAGCCGCGGGAGTTTGAGTAATCATCTCTACTCCTCCTTGAAGTGATCATCAAGTTAAGTCGGGTAAAATAGCAGGGTGTGACGGAAAGTTTCAAGTACTTATGGAAATGTGGAGTTGCCAAGTCGGATTTGTCCTGCATTTTGCTTGGTGGAGTTCGCATAGGATTCTCTCACAGGACACAAAAAAAACAACACAAAGCACAACGCATGACTGTTTCCATAACTTATTCTCAAACGGGTCCAGATTTTTTTGAAAAAAACGCCGGTCCTACAAAATGTTTAGCTGCGCGGGATTCCAGGATTATAGGGTTACATCCCTTCATATGTGAAATGGTTGGGTAACCCTATAACTTGTTAACCCTGTCTATGTGCAGCTAAGAAATGAATGAACCCCAACCAAAAAAAAACACATGTTGCGCCGTGTTGGACCAGAAGTTCTTCCTTCCCCTCTCCCGTCATAGGCCGCCCGGCTGATCAAGATGCCATGAAGCATTCACCAGCCACGAACGTTGGGCCTGCCGAAAGGTGATCTTTTTTTTGAAATCATTGGAAGTTGAAGAGAGAACGCATTCGCAGTGTTTCAAAACCCAATTTACCTTCCAAACTATGTATATATATATATGTTGGTTGGTTAATGATTAATCGGGATTCATGCAATAACAGTTCATCATAAATCCCCATACAACTGGGTAGTGCAATCAGGTATATCAATTTGCAAATGGGAACGCTACTCAAAATCTAAAGGGGTGGCTGGTTTTCTCTTTTTTGTCGCTCCTGAAATCCATCAATTTCCTGGATTTCTTTCTGGAAAAACACCTTCCAACTATTAAACCCCTAGCTGTCAATCCAAACGGTTGTTAAACAATGACAAGTACTACTAGAATAACTTTACCCTGGTTTGCGTTTCCGGCAACCTTGCTGGATGTGGTGGAACATCTTATGTAATATGGATCCACCGGGGAACCTTCGCAAGAAACTACCAACCGAGGGAGCCCGGGGAGAGTTCCGTTCCCAGGAACTGTCCTCCACAAGATTCGTTCTCCCTCAAACTTACCGTTGGAAGAAATCCCAAACAACCACTTGGGATGTATAACACCCTGTAAATTATGGGATAAACTACCAACCTCAACAGTACCGTTGGACCGCCGCACCTTCATCATCGTCTCAGTTTCTCTGAGCCATAGAGCTTTCCATTCTTCCTGCTGGGGAGTGATATCAATGGCACCCAGGATACCCAACGACAAAAGAAAAACTCGTAGGTTAAAAGCGATGAAAACGTGGAGAAAAAAACTGTATATACTGCTGTCTTTACAATGTTTATATCTAGAGATGTTAGAATAT
>DF242035.1:35422-66198 GCA_000507305.1 Breviolum minutum Mf 1.05b.01 | reverse complement strand
TGGGCCTTTCAGACGAGAGCATCCTGTTGGACTCACCTCTTCTACCATGGTTGGGACCAGTGCTGCTTCGCCTATCAACAAGCAGCGGTTTTCTCATCGACCTTCAGGCTCTTCGAAAGATGAACTTGGAAACAAGTCATGCCGTGATGTACCAACTACGTCACAGCGGACCCTCCTACGATCGGCTGCATCAACATCGATCCCTGGCAGAAGTGAAGCAGAGAGGTCGTTGGGCAAGCGACAAGTCAATGAAGAGATACGAGGCGCATGCTCGAATCAGCCAGGAGTTCTATCTACTCCCGAAAGCAGTTCAGGACCACTGCCTCAAGATGGAGAACCTCTTTCACACGGTGGCCCCAAAGTCTTTTGGAACAAAAAACGCTGGCAGGAGATGAGAGACCAGCGACACCACAAGTTCTATGTTTTGGAACTCTTTAGTGGTTGTGCTCGCCTCTCCAAAGCATGCGCTGAACAAGGCTTCATTTCGTTTGCCTATGACATAGAGTATGGTCCAGAATGCGACCTTCTACAAGAAAAAGTTGTGCGGAAAATCAAGAGATTTCTCAAGAAACATCGACACCACATAGCTTTGATCTGGTTTGGTACACCTTGCACCTCATGGTCCAGAGCCAGGCGAAATGGACCATTGAGGGACGACTCAGAGAATCTGATGGGTTTCCCAAACTTAGACAAGCCAGATGCTGATAAGATCCACTTTGGAAATCTTTTTCTACAAGTCACCACAGACATCATCGATTGCTGCACTCAGCTGGGTCTGCCTTGGGCCCTCGAGAATCCTCTCACATCAAGAATTTGGCTCACGAAGCCGCTGACTCAGCTGAAACATGATGGTGCACGCTTCACTCGACTTGATTTCTGTGGTTTTGGCATGCCATGGCGAAAGTCCACGGGCATCCTTCACTTTGGTTTTCCTTTTTTAGAAAAAGTTGCATGCAGTTGCACTTGCAAAAATGCTCGGTGTGATTTCACTGGGCGACGACACATTATTTTAACAGGAAAAGATCAATCAGGGATGTGGATGACTCGTCGTGCTCAACCATACCCCTTAGATCTGTGTCGCCAAATTGCTTCTTTTCTTGCACAACTTTGTGAAAGTGCACTAAATGGGAGTGGAGAGGGATGAATTTTGATCTTTCGATCTTTCTTCAGCTGTGGCAGAAAACATATGCCATCAGCTTCCGTTTCATCTTCGAATCTCACAGCATCATTCTGCTCCTTGCAAAAAATATGCTGTCAAACCTGGCAAGAGTGAGAGTCTTGTCATGGTTGAATGGAAATGATCATGATTTGACGGTAACGAATTGCCGCTACCATTCATCTCAAGTGTCTCCACCTTCCACCCCATCCTCCTCCATTCTTGCGTCAAGCGCAGGGATGAATTTTGATCTTTCGATCTTTCTTCAGCTGTGGCAGAAAACATATGCCATCAGCTTCCGTTTCATCTTCGAATCTCACAGCATCATTCTGCTCCTTGCAAAAAATATGCTGTCAAACCTGGCAAGAGTGAGAGTCTTGTCATATATATATATATATACACATATATATATAAATAAAGGTGTATACTGTATATATTTATATTTACACACATATATGTACACTTTCTATAATATCATACTTCATCTTGGTGGGGGTAGTCTTCATTGGATTCATGGAAAATTATAGATCTTGCAGTCAAAAGGGCTAGGAAGTATGGTGTTTTTTTTTCCCAACTTTTACATGTCTTGAAGATATTTGATCAAGGTTGTGGGGAGAAGTCCCAACCGATACTCCAACCGATACTGTCACGAACCAGTACCCTATTTGTAACATATGCTCCGCCTGGGGAAAAAAGTTCCGCATCACCTCAACAAAAAGGTCAGTCGGCATCTTGGGAGTTTCCCACAAGGTAAATTGTACCAAGAAGGTTTGATGTTTGATGTTGTATACCCCAAAGCATGCATGACCAACTTTAGTCATGGCGTATTCCCTAAACAAGTAATTTTGTCCGCAGCTCACCAACCCCGAAATCGGTAGAAATATTATGAAAAAGCATCCAAACAAGAAACTTTTGGTGGTGGGGAGTCGAGGTCTATGCCAGCTTGACTCCTACTTCTGCTCCTCAGAGGAAACATGGAACGTTTGATGGATTTTTTGAGGTCGGCAAATCATGGTTTATTTTGGGAATCCTTCTAGGAAAGATTTAGGACATGCAACAAATTGTCCAGAAAAACTTGTTTTTTTGTTCCTTGTTTTTGACAGGTGACGGTTGTTCCACATGTACAAACAAAGGAAATGGAAGGAGATTTCCTCAGAGGACATGCCAGACATGGAGTAGCAGAGCACTATCACTGAGATTGAAATCCAAAATAGTGTTGATGGCTGAAACCTTGCGCGGATCTACAGGTAGTTTAGCTTATTATTTGCATAGCTTCATATATTTATATACATCCTGTGCACATCCTACATGGGTTAAGGATTCGGGTCAACACCAGTCCCGTCCCCCCTAGGTGCCCGAACGGAGCCGCATGCTAGGCGCGTTGGGGATTGGTAAAGGTGATAGGTAGTTTGTCAAAAGTGACATAAGGTAGGTAGAATTCATGAATTTTCGCGGGCATGAATAAAAACCAGACATGTAATGACATGTATGTTAAACGTTTAAACTACGGAAGCTGGACTTTTTTGTGTTGAAGATGCACTAGCCTTTCTCAGCAGGTCCCATGTCCTGAAGGAAACATCAAATCACTGCCGAACTGATTCTGGTTCAGGTGAGCGGTGAAAAGCCTATGATTCCAGAATTATTTCAGCTCATGATAGGATATTTTCGTGATTCAATCGGTATATTACCATCATTTATTGAAATGATATGACCATTGCATGAGAAAGGTGCAGAACACCAAAATCCTGGTGTTTCAAATCGATGTTCGTTTCTGTTTCCAGGTGTCAAATCACCATATCCGATAGACACAGTGGATATGACCCACTTGTCACGACGCCAACAGGTCGAAGTGAGGATCATGGTCAAGGGGAAGGAGGCCAAATTGAACATTGGAAGTTGTGGGGAAAATGGAAAGTCAACATGGGCCGTGGAGTGTACGTTGATATGATGATTTTTTTGAGATGCATCTGAGAGATTTGAACGTCGGAAACTTTTGATGTTGATTTTTTGCTCTGAGGTTTCATTGTAAATGGTTCCTCAGTTGCTCATGTTTCCGTTATTTTGAAGGTCGAGACAGACCGGAGGTACTTGAACTTAAGGTCGTTTTTTCACTAGACGATGGACATCAATCCCATGAAGGAGATAATTCAGATAACAATAACCTCTTTGCAACCTCAACAAGCGAGCCATGTTCCATGTCATTGGATTTTCCAAGTATGCATACATAGTTGCTGCAACGGCTGCTTCTTAATTTGAATGATTTTTTGGGTGGAAACAAAACCCCTGCTACAAACAAATGACTGAATCCTTGGATGACGTTGCTGTGTGACAGAGCCAGGCATTAAGATTCGACATGTCAAGCAGGAGAGGGCCATGATTTGGAGATGTGACCGGTCAGCTAGCTATACACGACCACGGGATCTTGCAAAGATGTGGGAAAACAGACCTGGAGGTATATAATCCTGAGATGTACAAAACCGACCCATTAACCAGTGGGATAAACTACCTTATTAACTGATGCAGGATTTCAGCCATCAACAACACTAGGGATCCATAGCCATTCCACTCTTACTGGCTCGGTGTCACGCGACCACCTGGCTGCCCAGAGAGACAGCAAGTGGCACCCCCAAAAAACAGCATTTTTTGCTTTTTTTACCTGGGTTATGTAAAGTTACGTTGCAAAATCGATGTATCTTATCATTCTATATTCTATTGCGAGCCATGATTTTTTGTCTACGACACCGTTACTATCTAAACTCGGGCGACATCATCTTCTGGTAAGATTTTGTTCCCAGCCATGCCCAGTTTATTTTTTTTTCACGCAGGACGAAGTGGTGCTGGAAAGTCTCAAAGCACACGACATCAGGCACTACAAGGCAAGGACAGATGTGGCCACAGGGAGCCATGAGAAACATTCACCACTCAACTCCTCGAGGTTGGCTTGCCAAGCAGACCTATGGTGGTCACCATCACCATGACGAGAACTTCAGGCCACTGGATGGGCCTTGGTGGTTTGGTTAGATGGTTGCTTTCCACACATTTGTTGTATCATGATTTCATTGAACCGCTTGGGGCGGTGCAACAGACGTCAAATTTTGGTTGATCTCTGAACTCAAACGGCTCAACCAACAAAGTTGGGCTTGAACTTGGTCCCGGTTTCTCTGTGGCAGCATAGCCAATACCCAGCCCGGTGATGTTCAGGCTGCGACCTAAAATGAGAACCCCTAGGGCCTACAACCCTTAAAGAGGTGCGACTAAGATGGTACACCCCTGAACATTAACATGGAACATAATCATGGAGGTTTGGAAGATCATTTTCCTTTCTAAATGGGTGATTTGTAGGTTCCATGTTAATCTTCCAGGGTGTACTTGGAGAAGCCAACACGTGGAATATTTGGACGCGCCCATCCCGCCACTTTTTCTGCTGGTTTTTGGTGGTTCAAGTTGACTGATCCAGACACAACTATGAATCATCTACATCCAACTCATGCACTTGAAACTCGTTTCCATTTCTGCAAGAAACGAGGTTACCAAGTTGATTCGTCTTCAATCTCGACCATAATTCCTTCACTTTGTTCCCTAGATCCACTTCTCTGCAAAATTCGCGAGAAGTCATTTTAATCACAGAATTCTGGAAATGGAGTTTTCCTGAGTTTTCATGACTTTTCCTTAGTTCCTTAGTTTGCTTCACTGATGTAAAAGAACCCATGCCGTTGCATGCAACGAAGTCGATGCCGGGGCGGAACTCGCAACGCCAACTGGCGATGAAGCAACTCTATGCAGGTTGGGTGGTGAGCAGGTATATTGGAGTTATTCACCAACTGGCAGCTTTTCCATGGTTTTGAGTATTGAGTAATGCTGAATTGAATGCAAAGCCTGGTAAGACATGTCCTCAAAAACCCACACTGGCCATGAAAAAAGATGAAAGAAGTTGCTGAAATGGTAGATCCATGGCATGGAATCTACCATTGGTGGTGAGGCAACGCGATTCACTCCAAAAAGCAACGTTTTGGACCGGTGCGGTCCAAGAGCGCTGGTGCGTTGGTTTCACGTCAAGGCAACATGATGGTTGAAGAAGGGCCATGGTGAATGGTGATGTCATCCTTTGATAGAGTTTCAAGGAATGTAAACTACTGTCCATGGAATTATGGGCTTTAATGTTTGAGTTTTTCCTGTGAGTTTCAGGATTTTCTGCCTTTCCATGCACTAGATCTCATTCTGAACAGACCCTTGCAGCCGTAGGAGCAAGGGTTTCAAACAGACTTTGCCCATCCATAGGTCTTATTGACAGCGAGGTCTGCGGTACTTCATCGATCCCTACCCATTCACACTGGTTAAACGTTTCCCTGATGAGCCATCAACCGACAAAAATCGCATATATCTATGATCTACGATGGCGAAACAGGCGCTGTATTTGGACCTTTGGCGTTGGGTAAAAACTCCCCAGGTGCCATGCATGGTATGCAGGCCATCTGTAGGGTTGTGGAAGTCCTGAAGCTGGTGAAATTGAACCGACTTCAAGAGGGAATGTATACTTATAATAATACAGATAAACAAATATATACATATATATATATATATCATATATGAATATATATGATATATGTATACCTGACTGTTATTTTCATAGACACCTATTTTTTCTTTCAGAAAAGGATACAGTTTTTTTTTTTCGTATTTGCAACTAAAGAATCCTTATAAACATGCGCCGTAAACCTCGGTCATGACACACAAAAAAGAACATGTGGGGAACCCCATGTCATGGGGAATGATCATACGTTGAATTCACTCCGTTTCATACACTTCTTGATGTGTTTATCAAAAAACACATCTAGCTTGTCGTCTCAGTTGTTGGTCAAACATGTTTTTTTGATATTTAAATAAACTAATCTTGAAATGCACAGATCAACACTGATATCTTTAGCTGCAAAAAACTTCAAGGGGCCTTGCGGCTGCGCAAAAACATCCATGCAGATGGTCCGGGATCTCCAGCTTTATCGCACCGAATGGTGATCAGCGATGATTTTGATATGAGGTCATTTGGTCAACTCTTCAAAAACTGGTGGGTCGATACTTCTTCTGGGATTTTCCATTGGTTGATGAAATTGTCTGAGAAGAATTAAGCATTCAAAATGGCGACTACTGTCAATCATTTACTTCCCATTGAGGATATTGGCCTGTAATTCCATTTGGACAAACCTCAGGAGACCATATCCACAGTCCTTTCATCCCTTTCATCCCTTTTCATCCCGTCGCATTCCTTTTTTTGTCACCAAAAGAATTCCAAGATTTTTCCTCAGATTTTTCCAATGTTTTTTTTTTCAGGCGAGAAAAAGTTCGGAGATTTTAGTGCATCAGCTGCTATGTCTGGGCTCCCAGCGGGTCGTTTCATCTCCCTGCAGTTTGGACGGCCATCCTTGATGTCTATGGAAAAACTCCCACTTGGAAGGTTCAATATGGGAATACAATGGTACACTCCTTTGAGAGCTTTATTTTATCCCCATCCAAGGTATGCTTGAAGATGATTTTCTGGATATTATTAGTTCACTGGATAGTACCCTGTTGAAAGCCAGGTTGGCGTTGTTCTTTCTGTTCGGGAGCCGTCGAGGGCTTTGAGGCCACGAGCTGAAACGGCGTTGTTCTTCTAAACGGTCGAATGCCTTTGTGAACAATGGGGATGATGAAGATATTTATTACATATCAATACATATGAATATGTACAACAATTACATCAATAGGATGTATAATTACACATATTTATTTTTTTTAAGACTCGTCAAATGCATATGTGTTCATCGACGCATGAATATTTCTATGATTTGCATGTGTATGCACACACACACACAATCATGAATTACATCAAACGACTAATCATCATCATCATCATCATCATCATCATCATCATCATCATCATCATCATCATCATCATCAATATCAGCAAGACATCAATCTGATCTCTGTGTTGCGGCACCAAAACCGTTCCTATTTCACATGCGTCATGCTACGGTACGGTACCACAGGACGAACCGATTACAGTGATGCCAGTGGGTCATGATGGCTCAGCAGTCTCTGAGGAGTGCGAAGGGGCATTACCAGGGAGGATTCGCTTTTGATGAATAGACAGCTTGATGCCAGTGGAATGGAGGAGTCAGCATTCTCATGCATTTTCTTGATATGATTTCATAGACATGTTGTAGGTCATTGTAAGGTCTGACTTCCTCCTGTGGGTTGGCTTTCGGAAAAGGGGGTCGAGAACTCGAAAACCTTCAAACGCTGATCTGTTCCAAAGATCCATGGTCAGGCCAAGCTAGATGCACCACTAGATCAGTATCAACCTACCTGATGACGATTGTTCAGCAGGGTCTTTACAGGCAAAAGAGAAAAGAAAGTCTCTCATTTCATGATTTTGTAGCCGTACCTATGGGGAGAGCATTTTTCAGATGTCGTCTCTTTTGATCACCCCGCAAGCTACTTGCAGCATTTGAGACACGTTGAGAAATTGTAGATAGAATATCATGAATGTAGCGTGTAGTTGCTGTTCTACATTTGGCTAGTAGGGCTCCTTTTTTGAGGAGGGCTCAATTGTAGGTTTCAGATTTCAGACTTCAGAATTCAGCACCTTGAGAGCATGACAGAATCCCTTTCACCAGTCTCCGTTTCATTCACAAGATGTTTTAGGTTTCAGTTTAAAGCGGGCGGACGCTCCGAAAAAAGTGATGTGGGAATCACTCTTGGCTGACTCTGGAACCCCAGAGTCACGTAATGTCACGTACCTGCCTTTCTCAGACATGAAATCAATGATGTTGAAACAGCTTGCTTTCTTTTTCCTTCCTTGTCCTTGACAAGCTATTGCTGGAAACTCAGGTAACTAGAAACTGGAACTAGGTCCATGTACGCTCTGAAAAACGTGCTATTTGTGGCATATTTTTCCACCCGGTCTTTCAACCTTTTTCTGTGTTTGTGTTTCCATCTTTTGGGCCCGGATATCGGCCATGAATTCGGCAATCACGGCAACTTCAGAAACATCAATTTCGTTGGAATCCAACTCCCTGAAAGGAGCTGGCGCAACACTTAAGTCGATGGTTGGCAAAACTAATGACAGAAGATAGGCGGGATGGACGGGATGGAATCACACAGAATCACCATTTAAGAATTCTGCCGGATGGCCATGTAACCGATGTTTGCATGTAGACACAACAAAAAAATACAGTTTGCATGTAACCGATGTTTCCATGTAACCGGATGGCCATGTAACCGATGTTCAATCATTTTCACCCAGAATTTGGGCAGATTTGAAACGCAATCATCAGATTTCCCCCCCAAAAAGATTCATAATTTCTTCTAGCTAGTAGCTAGCAGAGTTCAGGTCAACACATCAGAGAGCTGGTCCTTTTGAGGATTTACACTTCCAGTGGTTGGCTACATGCCACGATAAGTAGCTCCGAAATCTTGTCCTCCAAAATTCAGGCAACGACTGGGACAACTGCGAGCGCAGCAGAGACAACAAAGGCAACGGACGATTCATTCTTTGTGCAGCTGTCGGCCGTTGGTTGGTGCACCAACCGAATTCCCAATCTACGTATCATGCATGTGAAGATGACACAAATGTCGCAGAGTGTGTGAATCTTTGTGCATGAATATTGCATACTGCGTACACACATATATCGTATTGTGATGTATTATGAATGTATGTGTATATGTCAATAGGATGTAAGCATGCGGAGTGTTTGCGCCTTTTTGTGTAAAAAGATGCAGTGAAGGATTCTGATCCCATAAGGGAGCAACCAAGAGAGGATTTTGGAAACAGGTCTAGCGCACTTTGTCGAATCTCACTTTTGACATGCCACACTCGCAACTTTTGTGCCTTGCATTATGCATGCAATTGATGCATTTACCCTGCTCACTAGTTAGTCAACCGTATTGCCTCTCACAGCTCACGAACGTTTCATGATGAGTTTGCGATGCCGATTCACCTTCATCGAGGAATACGTCCAAGAAGATTGCCCAAGGCGTTCTGGAAGTTGCCCTCCCGCTTTCAACCATGCAGACACCGTGGCCGTAAAGAAACGTTCCATGATGCAGCAAATGGCTGAACTGCAAGTGAGGGTCCAAGAACTTCGTTCAGAGCCAAGTCCCACAAGTCCCAAGCTCAACGTGGATGCACCGGTGGCATCTTGCGTGCCAAATCCTGGGAGCTATGGACATCCACAGCTGTGCAACCGACCTTGCATCAACTTCGTGAAGGGAACGTGCACGTTGGCGGAAGAATGTGGCTTTTGCCATTTGCCCCATGTGAAGCTTACAAAATTTGACATGCGGCAGCGCCAACTTCTTGCAACTCTTCCAAAATCCACTTTGTTGGCAACCGTCCTGCCGCATCTTCAACAACGCATGCAAGATTATGGTCTTCACCAAGCAATGGAGATTGTGGAGATGATTGAGAGAGAGCTTGTCTTCGAGACCTTTCAGCTTCCCAATGAAGATGCAATCATTTCAAGAAAGGAGCTGGCGGGGATTTCGAAAGTGTTGGAATCAATACCTTTCGCTGCTCTGGTTGGTGCAGCGTCGGCCAAACACATCAAAGGAGCCTTCCCCAAACACATTCGAGAAGCCTTGAGAGAGCTCAGAACGCATCTCTCCCGGCCCGGTGAGGAAGCAATCGCGTAGTGAAGGTTACTGTATATCTTTTTTAGTTCTTTTTTGCAGCGCCATGTATGACGGCCGAAGGATTTTTCCAAGGTCAAATTTAGGCTGTCAGGCTATGCTCTGAAGATGAGTAGCATCATGTGGCGGTAAGTTGCCAGTGGAACTTTTTGAATCTTTTTGAGCTATATTACTATATACCGTTCCATGACAACGAGCTAGGGCGCTAGTACGCATTTGCAGCAAAGCAATTGAGCAATCTGCTCTTTGCGGCGCAGATTGCAACGTTGTCATCCCCCCTTTGCTTTTTTTTGCATCTTGATTTTTTTTTCAATCAAGATGCGCCTTATTTTGCTTGTTCAACAACAAGCGGACACTTTGCTGGCAAAGAGTTGCCGATCATAGAAAATTGGCGGATAAAAAAGCTTGTGGCGGTGGCTGCCATCCAAGGCCATGGCGCTGGTTTCATGCAGTTTCGCTCAAAGACGGAGTAACGATTCACGATGCGTTCATTAATGAATTA
The DNA here is from genome assembly GCA_000507305.1 of Breviolum minutum Mf 1.05b.01. NCBI lineage: Eukaryota > Dinophyceae > Suessiales > Symbiodiniaceae > Breviolum > Breviolum minutum. The sequence continues at coordinate 55,876 of DF242035.1, read as the reverse complement.
ATATGAATTAATCAATTGAGGTGAACATTGGCAGGTCCACAGCATGAGTCAGAGCCGGGCCAGGTGGACAATCATGGTCCTTGAGATCAACACAGAAAAGCGTACATGCCATTTGCAAATCAGCTCAAGAGGAATATTGCAAGGCATATGTTTTGATATGTGATTGAAATCAATCACATGTCACCTGAGCTCTTAACATGCTATTTTCATATATATATATATATATTCACACGTATATCTATAAATATAGATTCCATCCATGAATGCTCTTCCAAAATTTTTAATCGCTAGGAATGACAGGTCCAGAAATCCACTAACATGAAATCCTTCAAAAAACTGGTGGACTCTAAAAGCCGGCCGAAGCTGCTGCCTAACATACCTGGATCTTGACATGACAGGAACCAAGAAGCCTTTGAGAAATGGAAGAGGCACAAAGAGATGGAGGCATCGGACTTTTTCAGGATGTCTGACTTGAACGAGTCAGACGTCACGAGTCATCAGATTATTTGGAGAGGACCTTCTTGGTAAATGAAAACCAGCAACGAATTTGCAAAACTAAGTGCATGTCGACCCACCAACTATGACCTCTTAACACCTTTCTTGTGCTACTTGCATGCTATGTTTGTACATATTGTATCACATTGTATCATAATGTGTGATATATGGACCCCTACAGGCCCGCAAAAGACAACCTCAAGATGAAGAGGTTCGCCGGCCAAATTTTGGGATCACATTAAAGATCAATGAATTCGACAGCTGTGATTGAGCAGCCCGGCCGACTCTACCCCCGCTGGGCTGTGTTCTAAAAACAGCCGACCTAATCTTCCAAAAGAAACGGAGATCTTGGTGGGGTCAAACACTTCAATTGATCTATCTTCACAAGCATTGAAGGCCACATCAATGATACGTACAAATATATGTACATATATGTACATATATATTCTATACATCATACAGTTTTGCAGTTCACACATTAGTTGTTTTTGTTTTCTCATGTGTCTCTGTCAGAGAAAAAGAACGCAGCGTGCCAGTGAGCAGCTGGGATACTCAAAATGTACAACTGTTTGACATGATTGGATCTCCAGCTGTTCAGGGAAGGGGTGACACCCAGCAACACACTGTGACTGTGGTGATGAGTTTTCAGGTTCTAAGTCGCCAAATGGATCGACGAAACAGGTGGCTTGTTGACAGTTACCCGTTGGATTGTCAAGGAAGCTGTGAGATCAAATGAGACTCTCTTTTTAAATGGAGCACGGTTGCTTTGAAACGTTGGGGTCTTGCCAAACTAGTCTTGGAAAACGAGGCCAGGTCAGAAACAATCAACTTCCATATCTTCGTTTGCCTCCACGGCGCATGTGCATTACCTATATCTCTCACCATCTATTTTGGAATATGAAAGCATATGAGACCTACATAAGGAATACCCAAAAGAGTGCCTTTTGGTCCCCTGCGATACCAGTCCTTATCAGATCAATGAATCTGATAAGCTCACCCACTGATATGATGTTGTATGATGTTTGGGGTGTGAATGATAGGAATCTCATGGCTGACCTTAGCCCCAATTGCAGTCTGAATGTGACTTTGACCTAGAGAGTAGAGATGGTGAAATGATGTGAACATGTCTGTACTAGTTTAGCTACATGTAAGATTTTCTCTTCATTTCTAGACGTTCCACACCGGTGAAGTATTCAAAAATGAGACTTTATCTCATCTCAGGATTTTTCGAAGTCCATTAGTCGGCAACATATCGATATTAATTGAAACATTTTTTGACTATCGGCTGCACGTCTTATGAACGTTTGAAAGAATTTTGACACGCAAAATTGACCTAATATCAAGCTCTACTGTTGAAAAATGTTGAAGCCACCAAGCTCGAAAAGGCCAAGTCGTGAGCAATGTGATTCTCACTACGAGGTGAAGCACTCAGGTGGATTTGTTTTTTTTGTAAAGTCATGGGGAAAAAATCATCAAAGATAGTCAAACAACAATATATAATTTGACATGATGGAAGTTTTGAGAAGTTGGGCTGTTTGAATGAAGCATTTCGAGGTGGAATTTCAAAAATTTTTCATTTTCATCCTGGGGAAATGATCCAATTTGACCATTTTTTTTTTCAAATGGGTGGGACAAAAGCCACCAACTAGATTTAAAATTCCTACCCAGCTATGTGGGGATTATAGTTTATACTGTAATAGCTATTATAAGGTCCATCCCTATATTAAACAACCAGTTGAAAATCGTGAAATCTGATTTCGAAGCCCTGAGGCCTGGTGTCGTCGCTACGATGCTCGGCCGCGGCCACAGTCCGCACCCGGGACCCGTCCGCGCGTGGCAGAAGTTGCCAGAGATCAGTATGTGCCTGTGACCTTTGGTGCTTATGGCACATCTTGATTTTTTAAATTGGAACCTTACATGGCATCTATATATATACATATACAATGTCATTTTTTTATTTTATGTAGTGTGTAATAAGGAATAGATTGGATTCATTGGAGTTATAGAAACCTGGTTTCATGTTTTGAGGTTTTTGAATTCTGAGCTCATGATCATGCCAATTCATGAAAAGGCGGCGCAAGCCGACAGTTGTACAGCTGAATTCATACGAACCTGCCATTGTCAAGGGCGGCGGCACGTGAGAAAAGCCAGGAAGAAAGACGGAGGACATGGTGTTCTGGAATCTCCCAACAACCCGAGCGTCAAAGAAAAACAGGTGTTTAGCAATTCGGGGCATCCACCCCAACATGAAAGATTTACATATTTTTCCCCTTTACCAGAGGCCACCCCCCAAGGCTTTTTTGACATTTGGGGCGTAAGACATGATTGGAAGGTCCAACGGACATGGGACGTTGAATCAACTCTGGATGGTTCCTTTTCCTGCATGAACGGTCCACTTCCATGATGAAATCAACGAGCGCCACTTTCGTTCATCAAGGCTTCTGCTTGATGTTTTTTCCCCTGAAAAAAAGATACTTTTTTAGACCCTCAAAGTTTGTGCCATGGTTTTTGTGTAGGATGTAAATTTTCTGTTTTCCAAGTACGGGTATTTTTTTCAGGTTCCCCTGGGGTTTGTTTCCTTCCAGGTGGGGTTTATGGGGTTGAGACCTCCCCATCCCCCAGGTGGCCTAAGCCCCTCGTTGTTTGGATCGACGCACACCAAACGTCGCTTGACCTCTCCCAAACGTTGTGAAGGGAGAGGATATGGGCAGAGGATAGCGGCTAGTACCAGTTTGTGATTTTTATAGTAGTTGTATATATATATATATATTGATTTGCTGAAATTTCCAGGAATATTTCTATATGTTTCTTTTTCATGCATTTTTTGGAAAAGAACACAGGACTTACAACGATATTGCGGGGATGATCTCTTAGATGCTTTCCGAGCATGTTAAGCAAATTCAAGGTGACTGGCTTACAACGGGATTTGATCTCATTGAATATGATTTGGGGATGTTGTAGGCTGATGAAAGAGCAGATTCCATCCATTTTCAGCTCGTCGGCGGGTTGACCATGGTAAACACCCTGGTGAATGAATCAGGCGGTGGAGAGAAATCTCAAGTAACCATTAAAGAGATGAATGAAGTCCTTTCAAAACTTGTTCAGGACACAGGGAGAAACACCAAGATGTTTGAGGAGATCCATCATATTTGTGCACCCATCAAAAACAGAGAGGTCAGATAGAGTACCGCAAACTTGTGTTGAGTTGTTTGGTACTCAGAGATCTGCAGGTTCCAATAAATACATACAGAAGTTATCAAAGCATTTCACATATTTCTGCAATTACAGTATATATAATATAAACTCAGATTCCTAAGGGTTGTCCCGGATCACAAATTACCCTGCACACTGGTCATTGTAAGGCCCCAGTAGCATGGACCACGAGTACAAGGGCAAGGTGGTTAGAATTTTGTCGCCAAGAAAAAACGTGTTGAGATAGCAGGTCTCAGGATCCTAGTGGCAGTTCTTGTTTTGAAAGATAACACTATACGACAGCAGTGGAACAGTGAAACAGTGCTTCTTCCAAAGCCACACTTTGACTTAGAGGATCCAAATTTGATTGACGGTCTTGAAGAATCAGTTGGCGACGCCGATAATGTCTCAAGTTTCATCAGAAGAGTTACGACTCATCATGAAAATTCTGCACTTTTTTTCAGGCTGCCAAAGAGGTTGGTGTTTGAGTTCCTCCTTACCACCCTTCTTCTGATAATATTTTGTTTCACTGGATGCTTGCAGCACTTTTCGTGTCGGATTTGGTGCAACTCCCGATGCTTTTGGGGAGGGGAAGCCATGATACACCAAGTCACATTGCAGTGGAACCAAAGTCAGTGGGTATTACCTTCATTTTGATTCATTTTGAGCATGTTCATTGGAATGTTCAGGTTCACTTCCCCAGAGACAAATCCTCAGAATTTTGCCTAATACCCTTGACACAATATGGCACAAGTCAAAAACATGCAAGCATGGTTGATGATGGTTTCATCTAGGCAGAGCTTGCCAACAAGCCACTCCAAAACTCGATGTTTTCCATGTGTTTTCCATGTTGAAGATTTCGTAGACTCCCGAGTCGGGGCACTTTTGTCAGGAGGACAAGCTTGTCTATGAGCATGCTGTAATGCCATCTACTGATGATGGCGAGGCCACCTGGGCTTCAAATCTGCGACTGGCTGTTGAAGAGTTGAGAAATCCCGGTTGGTGATGCAGGTCCAATACTGAGAGTATGTTTAGCCTTGAGATTTTTTTTGGAAATCATTGTAGTTTTGATTTTTCCGCTTTGGTTTGAATGGAAACAAAGTTTGGGCGTCTTTGTCTCGTGCTTCTCATAGCCTTAGTCTTTTCTGGAACGTAGTGGGTTTGAAATTGAGAAGAACCTTTAAACCCAACTAGTTTGAAGAACACTACCTTGAACACTCCCAGGCCTGAATACTGATTGGTGTGTACAGAACCACTCCTCGGACGTGTTTATCGGTTTATCTCTCTGGATGTGTTGTTTCAAATACCTTTGCACGGGATCGACATGTCCGATTCTGCCTCATCCTCAAATCAATGTTTCGCACACTTCTTGGATGGAAAGCCAAGACCCTTCTGAGAGTTCTATTGAATGATATGGAGACAGAATGTCTGTGTCTTTCTTATATTTTGCTTTCTGAAACTTACAGTTGAGTAGGGAATGTCGATTTACATCCCAAGAGGTTTCTTGTTTTTGGACTCCAAGCTTACATGGATTAAGAGTGATTAAATGCTGCTGAAGATCTGAATCGTGTAAAGCTTTTGGAAGCCTTGCTACTCCAAGCACGTAAACACTTCCCGTGATGTTATTCTCGTGACATACCATCCAAATAGGCGTATATGGGGATCCATAAACCAAGCTGGAACATTGATACATCACTGTTGCTGAACGTAGTTTTGCAGCATCAGCATGAGTCAAACATTTTTTTACTGGTGGCAATCAGATTTTCATTTTACAGGTCGGCATATACATCAAGGAGCTGTCCTTGTCAGCTATCAACACAACGTCCTGGTAGGCTGAAGATCGTGAAGCTGCTGCGAACAGGGTGACAGTCCCTGCTTGTCGTTTGGAGTCCCAAAGTTGGCGAAACATCTTTTGCTGCAGTAATTTTTGGGGGGGAGTGACTGTTGATTGCTGGCAAAATCCGAAGGGAAACTGAAGTATAGAATCAAGATTTGAATGGCTTCATGCCATGTTGGACCAGAAATGATGTTGCTTCTTCTAGTCAATTGGGGATACTTGAACCAATTTGATGAATTGTTAGCTCTTGGCCACTAAATTCATCGAAATCTTTCATGCTTGGACCATGAAAAACCCTGCTTGACATGCTTAGTTTTATTATAAAATGCCTATGGATCTGAAGGATAGCAGAATGGATAGGCAACGTGCACCATCCAAACTCCTAAATCAACCACTGTGCAGATTTTGCAGGTGATTTCATTCTAGGGGTCATGCATGGTCAATATGAAATGATGGGGGGAAGTGTGGGTTCTCCCACCTCAAAATTGGTACATAGTGTATCATTAGATTGGACTTGTTTCGTTGAATTCCACATGAAGTGAACAGAAGCAACAGAAGCATATCTGAACGGTGAGAAGCTTGAAGGGCTATCAAGCCGTCAAGCAAAGAGGAATGATCCTTCCGGCAATGTGGCAAAGTCTTTGAGGGGTTGATGATTTGGAATGAAAGAAGACTCGCTCTGGAGAAGGAACCATGTTTTACCCTTCACTTTTGCAAACTTATTAGGGCAGAACTTGTGCATTGTGGGCACTTAGGGTTCTTAGTGACTTGAATGTGACTTAATGTAACTTGTACAACTTCAAAACAAGCTGGATACATTTTGACATCATGTTGCGCCAAGATAATGTCAAGATGTTGTTTTTTTCATTTATTTTTCCATCAGCACCTCAATCCGTGCCCAAGCAAAAAATCATCCTCCCGAAGCTGTTTCGGCTCCAATTCCTCGGATAAACATCGAACTAGGGTCACGTGGATTTTTTTTACTCATGGAACGGCACGTGCTCGATTTGGACCTGGCTCGTAGCATTCAGGTGAATTTGCAAAATCGATAAAGATTATGGGAGATGGGTGGAAATGGAAAAGTTGTGAAAGTGAACTTGCGATCTTTGACATTTGTAAAATTATGTAAATGGTGGTTCAGTATGACCAAAAAGGCTCCTGTCCAAAAAAGCTTAGGGTTTTTCCCATAGCACTTGGTACATTGGGGACAAACCCTCCAAGTCTTCATCCAGCCGTCAGCCGAGAGGCTCTGGAGAGCCAAGCTTACGGCAAGATCCAACTTCAAGGCCCCGAGATTTGGGGTGTTTGTTTTTTTCATCACCTTTTCCGATTGCCTCAACCCCAGCTGCACCTAAGAGAAGTGTGGAGAAAAATTCTCATTTTTTTTTTAAAAGATGTATCCTAAGGTTTGAAGTTCATAGCCCTGACCAAAATCGTGGTAAACAACCCTCCTTTAGCTGCACAGGTAACCTTCCTTCTTGGCCGGATACGCCAATTCTTGTGTGGATGCTCAGGGTACCTGTTTTGGGGGGATTTTTTTGTCATTGGGTCGGGGGGAAAATGGGAAATGCACCGGAAATGAAACGTTTTTTCTTTCCGGACAGAGTGGGCAAGACCGAGTTTTCACGGATTTTTTTCCATGGATTCTTGCCACAGGAATGCTGTCCCTGCTTGAAATACTCGGAAAGGTGGTATCTATGATAAGGCTGATGAAACCGGTGCACCCGTAAGAAGCACGGCTTGCAGATTACCATGTCAGAATCCCAAACTGCAATGTTCCTTTCTATCTTTGTATGGGTTGATGGTGATTCCAGGAGCTGCGTAAAAAAAAAACCGCACATGCATGATGCTAAGCTATACTCTTACTCTTATGTTATAAACATGTAATTTACATGTATGTCACCAGTATGTCCAACATAACTTAACTCTTCCGAATCTCTCAAGCGCCAGCCATCCTTCGATTCTTAGACCAACCCCTTGAAACCATCCAACGGTCCTTGCACCGCTGTCCATGCTGATCCCAAAGGATGCACAACGCACTGCCACTCCGGAGTCCAGTGGATCCTTCAGAGGTTTGGGGCCGCCCAGTGATCCTGGTGATCCTCCGGGTCCACCCCATCGACATGGAATGATGAAAGTCCATCAAATTCCAAGCAGCTGCTGGCATGTCACTTCATAGATGTCCAAAGAATGTTACCAAATCTGCATTGAAGATGAAATTTGTGAAGGTCCTTTTCTTCTTCCCCACATCTTGGCAATCATCATCAATCATCAATCATCAATCATCAATCATCAATCATCAATCATCAATCATCAATCCATCATCATCAATCATCATCATCATCATCATCATCATCATCATCATCATCATCATCATCATCATCATCATCATCATCATCATCATCATCATCATCATCATCATCATCATCCTCATCCTCATCCTCATCGTCATCCTCATCGTCATCATCATCATCATCACAATCACCATGTTCATCCAATATCATCTAACATCATCCAGCACGAACCATCAATGATCTCAGAATTTTCTTCCATCAGGTGGCTCCAGTTCAGATGAAGCGATGGATTCCAGGTAACTCGGGCGCCCCCGATGGATGGGGTGGCCATGTCCAGCCATAAACATAGGGACTCATGGATTTTGAATGATTTTATTTATGATGGATTTTGATATATACTTGAGGAAGATCCAATGATGTACGTCTGGAAATTTTTCATGACTCTTGATTTGAAGGAATGATCTATTCATCTATTCTGAAAGGACATAAGCAGGCCCATGTCTTTTTTTTGGATCCTGTATAGTGAGGTAGACCCGTGTATCTCAATATGTCCAGTATTTGCCTTGCATGGCGGGGTAAAATTTCTGTTGTATCCAATTTGTTGCCAAGATCTTCTGGACATACAAATCATGCTCGTTCCCCATAATGGGCTTTTCATTCTAAAGTCAAAACCATCCAACCCCTTCGTTGTCCAGGACGACTCTGGTACTGAAAAATCTTCCCAGACAATTTGACAAGGAAGCATTGAAGGACCTCCTAGAAAAACTAGGCGCGGCCGAAATCCGCTGGGATTTCCTGGAGTTTTGTGGTGTCTTTATTTTGGACATCCTATGATTTGGATGCTGCTGCTACAATTTCAAAAATGACGTCGTATGACGATGCCTGTGCAAGCCTTCTCAGAATAGCTTCAGTCTTCAAAGACAGAGTAGTATTTACTTCCTTCACTTTTACTGATGATCCATCATCATCTGTAATTTTGGGGTGATGTTTTTTGGATGATTTGGGGGTTCGAAGTGTCAACAAAAATCCCATGAACGAAAGATTCGTGCCGGAACCAGATCCATGCAGGTTTTCGAGGTTTCTTCGACTTTCTGTACGTTCCTTTGCAGTGGAATCAGGCCTGGATCCGAGTGGATTGGAAGTCTGTAAAAAAGTCTACACTAAGAGGATTCTTAATCCATTTAAATATATGATTATATATAGTTATATATATGTATAGTATATATAATATATTTATATATAGATGCATATATGGCAAACCCCCCCCAAACCCATACTTGTATATATACATATATATATATAGTACAGATTGTGATCATTATGATCATATTATGAACAGACAAACCGCCACTCTTGCGATTCTTCTTAGTTCCAACCCAAATGATCCGCNTAGAATACAACACTACCGAAACGTACGTTTTTCCGTTAACGGAAAGGCTGTCGGTGGGTCCGTACCGGTCCCGTAGGTTAAAGNGATTCTTCTTAGTTCCAACCAAATGATCCGCATGAATCAACATCCGAAAGCGTTTTTCCAGGAAAGCTGCGTGGGCTACGGCCTGGTAAATCTCACTAGCCCAGAGGCAAGAGCCAGGGGTGACACTCAGCTTGGTACTTGCGAGGTTCCTCGGTCAATTCCCCTGTCATTTTCATGGACTTATGCTATCAATCCATACCCTTTTCAAGGTTTTTTTTGGATGATTCAGTATTTGGGTGTTTCCGAAAATAGGGGTATATTCCTCCCTCAAATCATCCCATGTTTTAATAAGGGATTTTTCCATCAATTATAAACCATCATCCATTTTGGGGGTGTTCCCCCTATTGCAGGTGGCGAGGCGCCTTTGGAAGAGCTTTGACCGAGGCGTGGACCTCAATGGATTGGTTGATTCGTTGAGGGATAGAGATGAATTCCTTGATAGATGATATAGATATGCATAGATATGCTGTATAGATATCATGTGAATCATTATATATTTGCAATTTTTATTCAGATAATATATTAGCCAGGCCTTGACACGTACTGAAAATACTTCATATATATATTATATATATATATATCATATCATATTAGATATCCAGTTTTATTTTTTTTATGACTAAAAGATTAATGTGAATGAATGTATGCTGGTGACCTTGGACAATGAAAATAGAAAGGACCAACCTTCTGATTCACACACACACACACACCATTGATGTTGATCAGTTAAGATCATCATATTCTTCGCAAGGTTGGAAGTTTTCCTCCAAGGTTTGATTTCAAGAATTGAGCGATCCTAAATTTTGCAGAGGTTATCAAATCATGAACCTACCCAGCTTGCGTGGATTCCATTTGGAATGCAAATCTATGTGGTGAATGTTGAGTGATTTGCCCTTTGGGTTCGTAATGACCTGTGGGCATTTGGCTTGCAGGTACTGAAAGCTGTGAGGAAGACTTGGAGGTTTGCTGGGCAACTTGACCGTGATGCAACACGAACGCCGTGAAACATGCCATGGAACGAATGTAGATTTCCTACCGAAAAGTTTTGATCCATTGCACTTGATTTTGAATTGATCCGATTTATGGTTTGTATCAACTTTACCTGGTTGCTTCACTTGGTACAGGTCATTGTTTTGTTGGATTCCATTCTTGAGTGGAACCAATGAACCGTCCTTTCACCTACTTGGATGCTGGTGCATGTCTGATCTAACCACTGGCTTGAAGGAAGTTGATTTTTGCTTTGAGATGTCCTCACGCCCATAGGATCATGGTGGTTCATGCACCTGGCTTTTCCAATGGCGTCTTTTGTGAGTCCTTCCTGTGAAAAACCGGTATTGTAGATGGTTGATTGTTTGAGAAATTCCAGTCAGGAAGGGTCATTGATTCCAAATCAAGCTTTCCCACACTGAACATATGTGAAAGCGAACCAGGCCTTCCACATTGACTGATATCAAATATCTCAAGTTACCCTACCATTTTAAAAGATCCCAACAAAAAACCCAGGTTTTGTATCGAACTTTTTGCGAAGTTGCTGAAATCCTTAAAGATGATTTCCTATTTTTCGCCTTCGGGTGAGATACCTCCCAAGGATACGAGACATCAAGGGCTCGACCAATTGATCAAATACTACCGCAGCTTGGAGTTGGAGATGTTTCCCGAAAAAAAACGGCGGAGAGCGCTTCCGGTCCGAGAGAATCCGAGATTTTTCATCTGTGAGCAGCTTTCAACAAAAGAAAAAAAACCAGCAGATGTTTCATGCTTGAATCATTTTTTTGACCAAACATTTTTTGTAAGACATGTATATATATATATATATGACCTTCATGAGGTTTTTTCCCCTTGAAAAATCCTGGTGTATCAACAAAAAATCCTAATGGGACCATATACAACGACCATTTATGTCGTTTTTTTTTTGCCAAGGAAACAACAGTGTGATGCATCCACTTCTTCCAGAGCATCTCGGTGAAAGCAAGTTAGTGGTTTGCCAAGGTTCGACCAAAAAAGTGTCCAGGTGATTTTGTTTTGAAATCATTGAAGTTTGTAAAGATATGTGTTTGCTGGTATATTTATATTATCCCTATATGAATCAACAACTACTTAGATTAATATAGATGGAATTGATATGATATCTTTTGATATTTGTAAACTTCAAGAGATATTCAAAAGCACTTGGATGCTCATGGTTGTTACCCTAATCTACTACGAATCTGATGCGAAGATGTCACGTTTCGTTGGATGTCACGTTGATTTCGAGGCATTGCAAGCCTATGTTGCTGCTCCATGGCGAGCAGGTGGAGTTTCCAGCTCCGACCAAGGCCGAATTGGGGCTCCAAAATGGTCACAGTCCTATGGTCGAATCCTTTGGGGAATGATGAGATATCCAAGATGATTGTGATCATGTTACCAGCAGCAAACCATCTCACCTGAGAAGTGAGAGAAGCTACAGAACGGCAGCAGACAACCTGGGAGGTCTTTTTCAATCGATTTTTGAACGGGTGAGCATTGTTTTTGGAAGGTCAGATTGAACATCTTCTACGAGTTTATGAAAAAAATGAATGAAGATGATTCCAATGGATAGGCATATTCTATACTTGTTGAGTACCTGGGAATGATATATACATATATTTATATATACCGTGTAAGACGCAGCATTTTGACATCTTGGTCCGACGCCACAAATCCAAATGAGTCACCAACAGAAACCTTCACTCACTCCTTCGCCCACTTGCAGGCGCTCACGACTCCTAAGTCCTTACGAGGCGAAGGGTTATAGAAAAACATGTTGGATTGGCATGATTTCCGTGCTTTGAACAGATGTTTCTATATAAATTCCAAGTTTGTTTACTGCATCTCTTTATTGAACAACGTCGTTACTTTCCAAGTCTCTGTGTTCTTGTTGTTCACTGTTTTTTTCAGTGCATTGAGAAGATCTATTGATCCTCAGTTTTCGTAGGTAGCAAATCCCTCACCGACCTGTCTTACCAAAGCCACGGTCAGAAAAAACTTCACCTGAGGGATCCTGTAAGCTCTTGTTGGAGCAGTGATCAATGAACAACAACTTCTTCGCCGTAGATATCATGTTTTGTGTTTGAGTGTTACAACCTCTTGGGCTGTTCGTGGCTGCTTAGTTTTAATGGATGAGTTGTAGATCATGTTTTTTTATTTTTATTTTTTTATTACTGGTAGCCACTTCTTGGAGTCAGAGTTCAATCTCATACGAAAGAGTGCCAGTGGATATGATTTATTTTGAGAATGATTCAGTACACTTCAGTACAAACCCTTCGATTTTTGGAGAAATGGAATTCTTGCGACCTTGCCGAAGCCAACTTCATGATTGATGTCAGTGTTGACCATTAGACGAAAACGCCGTTGGCAGGCAGCAAATTCCGGAAGTCTTGGGGAGATGCCAAGGACTTCTGCGGAAAGATGAAAAAACTTGGAGGAAACAAAAACCATGTCGTTCTAAAATAGCGGAGTATTTTGGGAGAAGGTTATTTTCAATTCCAAGTTTTCCTTCAGCTGGCGGGCCAGGCCGTTGCTTCCAGTGTCATCCCTACATCTGGAAGGTTGTTTTAGTAAATATTCTGATGTCTTGCATATCTACGGGTCATAGATATGTGCAACTATATACATATTCATGATATCATATATACACACACCATGTTTTCACATTTTCCGCAAAAAAGTGAATGCTTCTCCATTTCTGGATTTATGATCTATTTTCATTTTGCAAGCATCCTGGGGTGCATAGAATTGGAACATCACCCAATTTGCAATATTGAAACTATCACTTCATCACTTCGCGTGCCAGGACAAGTTGGTGAATGGCCTCCTCTTCTACCTGAAGGTTCGTTGTTTGGGGAGAAATTTATGCATGTAGCACCCATGCCACGTCCATGGGTGAGTCTTTATACCAAACAATCTGATTGAACCTCTTGATGGAAGGCATCTTCTAGGACCTGAGCTTTTGACCTTGCAATTCTGTAAGGAATAGCTGGCATCGTATCACATGTCACATGCCAGATTCAGGATTTCTGATTCAACAGTGTTCCAACTTCATGGTGCCCAACTTCACGGCAACTATCTAGATGAGATCTACTGATTTTTTTACGATCCCCATGAAAGAAATACGGTTGATGCTTCCGAAATCCCAAACAGCCAACCAGCTACTGTAGGATATGGCAACAAAAACCGTCGTAAATAATGGGATTTTTCAACTCCCAAGCTCAACGGGTTTTTCGGCTGCACCATCACCGAGAAAACGTCTTTCAGGAGGTGGATGCAAAGGGACCATCTCAGGTGAGGGCCTGAGGGCCCCTGGGATGGACCTACGGTGAATGGTAAAAATAGAGGAAGCGTACGGAGGTGCTAGATTATGGTATCATGTATCATGTCATTGTAACAAAAATAATACAAAATATAGAATGTATATATATATATAATACATTTACCCATTTTGGTAATGATAGATTTTCAAATAGATTTCTTTGACACATTTGAGAATCTCAAGATTTGACAGAAATGTCATTGGAAGTCCCCCAAAGGTTCCGTAGTGTTCTGTATGGGTGGTGCAGTGATAATGGGTGGTAAACGTCGAAACAATCAAAACCTAGCGAAAGGAAAGCAGATGGGGTCTTTTTTGCTCCTCGTTGTACATGGACTGATATTACACAGATACTCACAGGCATACAATATCTATATATATAGAGTATATATATATATATGTTAGATCATTTACAGTTTATATGATATTACATTGCCATATGAAGTGATACAAATTTTCCAGCATTCGTGGAGACCTGCTTTGTTGCAAGCTGGACACGCCAGGAGAATTGAAGAGATGTTCGCTCACATCTCACGTTCCATTTCATCGGTCAGATCTTTGCATCGAGCATCGAATCGATTTTTGTGGGTGCCGAAGGTAAAATCATAAATGCAATGAGATGCGTATGATTCTCAACATGTTTGTGAACAGATTCTCATTAAGAGATTCATCAAGGATTCTTCGGAGTCTTAATGTTTGCGACATACTATTTGATTATATTTACTCTCATCTAATTTATATACATCATTTTTCAATTTTACATCTTGACCGTCGAATATTTTGAAACCAATTCAAAGTTCACCTGTTTCATTTGTTGAAACAGCCCTGTGAACCTCGGTGATTGCCCCCCCCTCCGAAAATCGAGGATGGTGTCGTATCAAAAATGCGCCGTTTGAAAAAACCGGACGTCGTAAGTTGGTGATGCGATTGCAGCAGAAACCGTTCCAAAAAGGAATCCTCCAAATACTTCCTGAATGCGAACACACACACACACAATAGATTCAAGACCTGAATTGATGTCAAAGACAATGACTCATACAGATATATATATATATATTTATTTATTTATATATACACATACTATATATATACACCGAATTAGCATTTTGTATAGACTATAGTAGATGTACACGTCTTGAGCTGCAAGGGTTTTGGACGATCGCGCATGCCTCACCACGGATTTCAGTCGTCACCGCAGGAGTTTTGCTAAAGGAGCCGCTGTTTCTGGAATCCAACAAACAACTCGTGTAGGGCTGAGTAGGTTGGAGAGATAGTTCTTCATTCATGGAAGTATTATCACCACTCTTTGGAAAGTATGTGGTCACATGAGTCGATAGATTTGTTGGTGCCGGTGGCGTCTATTTCTACCTATTTCTAGAGTATACCAATGGAGCAACTCCCAGATATTGGTTCATTATAGACCCTTAGCACCACCTCCTGGGAGTTGTGGACTTCTACTTTCAGCCGGACACCTCCAACCATCGCCACCAAATCCACGTCGTGATATTTCTGTGTCGTCAATATTACTGGACTCCAAGAAGAGGGGTTGAAGTACTTGTAACAGATGGATGGGTTTTAATGACCCTTTAGCCTTTAGTTTCTTCTAGCACCTTGGTTTGACAGGCAATATGACAATGTATAGTCTCCCAAGTGATTTTGTCACCAAGAGCAACAGCAACATTCCTAGAGAAAAGTCAAAACAAGCATTAAATTATATATATATATATATACTAAAGTGCACTGAAAACATGAAAGTTCTCTTCAAAGGACTCCAAACAATTGGGAATGTTTTCTAGATCAAAAGAGGTTGTTTCTTTAGGTGCGGTAATAATTGAAAACAACAAAACACAGAAATGGATTCACAGGGGCTCTTTGAGGTTTGATCAAATCCACCAGTAGACACCAGAGGGAGATTTCCAGTGGACGCCACGATTCCTGTTGATGTCGTGTCGTGTCGTCCCGCCACATGGGATGTTCCCCAAATGAAACGCCTTGGCTCTTGAGAGAAGTGGCGCCAAGCCCATCAGGGGGGGCAACGGGGGCCTTGCCGTCCCCCATGTGGAAAGGTATCTCTTGAAGGTGTTGGGACTCCGATTCTGGATCATGTGACGTGGCTGCCATGGTTCCTTTCGTGGATCACCACGGTCTCACGCAATGGCAGAGAATATCTTGGGGAGGTGTTTTTTTGCTTCTTGCAAGGCAGTAGACTTGAAAACGCACCTTTCCAATCGCTTGCAAGAAATATCAGGTTGAGATTGCGAACCAGTTCAGGTGTTGGTATTGCCAACCTCCTAGAGAGAGTTTGTTGCCACATTGAGTCGACGGGCCAATTCTAGTGACCTCGGCTGTTCCTCTTTTCAGCAGGGAATTTGCTGGTGGGACTAGGAGGGTTTCGTTCCAAGCCTCATGATTTTCTGCTTGCTTCATCCTCGTGACATAAAGCAAGCTTTTCGAAAATCTTCTTTGGTTTCCTGTATCATGGGCTTTATTGGAATTTTCTATGCTGTACAACACCTCCCCGGGCTGCTCAGCAACGCACGCATGTCCACTTCGGTTGTTTTTTTGATTAAGTTGCCTTAGGCAGGATTTGCTGGCAAAAGTCCGTGCAAGTCCTGAGTGCAGCATCATGCTTGATACCGAATTATAAACCCGCGAATGCCAGGGTCTGGGATCAAACTGTTATGACAAAGTGAAAAAATACTAACATACAGTCAAACAGCTTGGTAGTTGAAGTACCCCCCAAGTGCTATTCCACAACTTTTGGATACCTTTATGGTGCAGATCCAGTAAGTCTAAACTTCAATCTCTAAAAAGTGACAGCAAGTCTTGTCAAAATATTTGCAGTCCTTGAAGCCAGAAATGCATAGTTTATGCGATGTTTCGGTGCCAATTTTGGATGCTCGTTCTATTCATACAAAAAGGCTGTAAACAGACTTGAATTTTGAGAAACTTTGCTTTCAAGAACTGGACTCTGGCACACGTAATTCAACGTCGCCCCGCAGCCCCGCAGCAGCCTAACAGGATATCTGTGTCACTGCAGTGAATTTTTTGGGAATCCTTGAGTCAGACATCCCCAGAAATACCCCAAAAACCGCTTCTTCTTATATGATTTTTTTTCGCTTATTATTTTTTTTTCGGTTTTCTGATATTGGAGTTACTACAGCATGCATTCAGATTCTTATCACTTCGATGCTCACATAGGTTTTCAGAATAATGAACCTTTGGGATGAAGATGCGTGATTTTTCCCACTCCTGACCCCCAAAAACCCCAACATTTTTGTCCCCCAAACACCAGGCGTTTGTTCAGCAGTGTCACTGGCCCTGTTTTTGTTTCATAGCCAGGAAAACCCGAGTGTTCGTTCCTCGACTGGGGGCTCTCGAAGGTGGTTCACAGCATTACCTTGGGGTTGGGTTATTCCCCCCGTCGTGCAATTTTAGATAGAAAACAAAACACGACTGAAGTTTTCACTGCCAAAATGCAGAGTCTGTTTCAGTGCACCAAAATGAAATTGTTGGAGTATTTAATTGTCATTGGCTTTTGATCTACGTTTTTCTTTTCTTCTCATTTTCTTGCTGTTGCAAAACTATCTTGGCATTGCATCAAAGCACTAAAAAAAGGATTGCAAAAAACGTTTCATCCAGCAAAACTAATCGCCATCCCAACAAAAAAACTAGGTGGTGGTTTCACACATTTTTTATTTTTACCCCTTACCTGGGAAAGATGATCCAATTTGACTTGCGCATATTTTTCAAATGGGTTGGTTCAACCACCAACCAGAAAAAACAATCAGAAGACACATCGGTTTCGGAGCCTCCCATGTCTTTGGGACCTTGCAAGCCTTCGGCCGCTCTGTGAATCTTCCAGGTCAAGGTATTTTGCAACCGCAGAACACCGGCGACGATGGAAAAAATGCAGACGATCCGTTC
Organism: Breviolum minutum Mf 1.05b.01; assembly: GCA_000507305.1. Taxonomy (NCBI): domain Eukaryota; class Dinophyceae; order Suessiales; family Symbiodiniaceae; genus Breviolum; species Breviolum minutum. The sequence continues at coordinate 38,333 of DF242035.1, read as the reverse complement.
ATCGTCGTTGAAAACCATGTGACAAGAAAAACCCGGAAAAAGAAAAGGCGGCCTTTTTGTCTCTGGGCCTTGGTGTTATACGAAAATCATATCATGATGGGTTTTTCTATGTTTGTTCTTTTCAATAAATGGCATGTCAAAAAGTTGATTGGAATCTGGATTTGATGATTTGGGGTTGGACTGAGGATGGACGATACATCATCATTGTATTTAGGATTTGAATATTACTTGGCAGCTTGATAGTTGACATTCATAGTCCGAGGTTTCTTCCTCCCCCAAGTACTGTTCTTTAGACGAATTTGAGTCTCGTTTTTCTTATTTTTTTAAAAGTCATGCTCACAATTCAGGATTTGGACATAAGAATCAGTAGATGTTGAGATGTTGGAAAGGTAGCAAGGTTCATTTGCCACTTGTGTTTGCTCCTCTAGGACAATTATCCAACTTGACATTGATAACTTTATTTGATTTTTTTGCACCATCGAGGCAAGGAATTATTGGATCCATAGTATGCTTATTCTCTATAATTGTAATAATCGTATTGTATACTGTATATGTTTGGTTGCTGTGACCTTCCATTCCATCCTCTTTCAGATAGGCACGTTTTTTTTTGGAAATCGCTTGGGAGAAGTGATCAAAATGCAACGTGGACATATTGACCCAAGGGGAGCTCTATTTTACTCTGGATGCCTTCCGTGTCGAATGCACCCTGAAGTTCTGCACTCAGGGTGCCTTATGGGAGATTTACCTGGCGGACTTTCCCAGAGTTTGCAGTAGGAGATGTGGAAAGGAATGCATTTTTCGAAAGTGGTTTATATAATGATGAAAACACTCACACACACACACAAAAAGCAACTATCGTTTTCCTGATTTTTGAATGAAATTTTCGACGACCACATTTGGATGACTTTGAGGTCCCTCCTCCTGATATAAGACCGAATCAAATCAACAAATTTCGAGCAGTTCTCATCTCAAGCTCTTCTAGAGGGACAACCCAAGGTCACTTGGCCGACCAGAAATCCGGACGGCCCAAGCAACGCTTAGGTTTGTAGTGACCTTCGGCAACATCAAAGTGAAGCTCGTGGACGATGTGTTTTCGCCCAAGGCGTTTTTGTGAAAACTTCAGAAGCTTGGAGATGCTGTTTCTTTGTTTTGTTTGTTTGTTTGTTTGTTTGTTTGTTTTTTCTTAATTGTGGCTTTGTTTGTATCCAGTCTTTTCAGCCTTTCAAAACTCTCACCTCTTCGGAAGAGCTGGCAGAATTTCGTTGAGACTTTTGAGAAAAAATGCTTTGAACAGGCGGCTCGTTCACGACATGGATGGGAGGTCCACTGTTTCTGCGTGGAAGGAAGGGACCAAAACGGGGAGCCCTGCCGATCTAACCCCCTCAGAGTTAAGGATCTCAGCTTCTGATTTTTGGAAAGTGCGAGCGGTTGGATGATCACTTCATAGGCCCATAGGCAAATGGCTTTGAATGATTTTCAATGGATCAACATCAATTATGATCTTTTAAATGATGCATATATACACATATATACGTATATATATATATATATACATGATATTCTTCAGGTGCTCAGGATTTTGTTTGATCATCAGTGCGAACAGCTTTTGCCATGTTTTTAACAGAATGGTGAATCTGTTGATTCCTAGGCTGTTTTTGGGGAAACCATGGGGAAAGATATCCCCACTTCCTCGAGGCGCGCATGGCTGAAGTGACCCGCAACCAGCGGACAAGGGTGGGGCGCTTTGGGCAATGGCGGGTTTTGGGTGTCGGCAAATCATCGGATCCTTCAAGGTTTTTTTGTGCCGAAAAATTCGAAATCGCCAGGGTTTTTAGATGTTTTTAGCACTTCAAGTAATACAAAGTAAGACTACAATTATTTAGTACCTTGAATTTTGACATTTGATCTTGCCAGATGTTTGGCAAGTTGGTCGGACCATTTGTATTCATTTGCCAAGATCAAATGGAAAGCTGCTTGATAAAATCAGCTTCCTAGTACAAGTCCAGTACACCAACCACTAGATTACTCCATCCCTGAAACACCATTACAGTAGCCCATCCATCCCTGAATCCTCTCATTGGGTCATTTTTGGACAGGAAGACTTTGAGGAACGTTGCAAGGTTATGGAGGCTCAACGGAAACAAAAGTGCCTTGGGATGCATCTGCTGATGGTTGAATTCAACACGGCCATAGACTGCCATTTTCCTATGGAAGTTTTGTTAACCCATCCCCAAAAGAGATGAATATCTAGGAAAAAACGCCTTTTTCAAATCGCCTTTGGCACTCTCAAGTTTCAGCGTGGAGTCCACTCTCATGAGCGAGCCGAGGATTGAGGACTTTGCTCGAGGCCGCAACTTTTTGGAACTGAATCAAATGAGGTGCGGCCCAGTCGCTTCGATCGATTCGATTGGAATTCCAATGGATTACTGGCACTCACGGTGTCCTCGGTCTGATACTCACGGTGTCCTCGGTCTGATCGCTGTCAACTTTGCTTGTCATCACCTTTTTTTCGTCTCGTCGTTGTAGTTGAGTAATTTGCCTACCATTTTGGTGAAAACGAAGAAGGAATTGGGCACCTAAAAGATGGAAAAATTGGGGTTGCACGATTCTCTTCCGTATCATGGAGTTGAAACATTTTTTTTTTGGGGCTTACGAACCCTCCAGGAAACTAACATATCCCCCCCAAAAAATGGGCATTTTGGAGTCGATGATTTTCCCAAACTTCCCTTTCGGTGGGATATGTTAGTTTCCCCTGGAGGGCTTAGTGATGATGTTGACGACCTGTTTGTTTCACCCGTTCGGAAGTTTTTTGGGAAAAAAGACATGCCACTTTCAACAGAGAGTTCTGGAGCTCTGGAGTTTCGACAGCGTTGTTTGGGGAGTGTGTTTTTTTTGTTGAAGGAGGTATTTT
>DF242035.1:0-25122 GCA_000507305.1 Breviolum minutum Mf 1.05b.01 | reverse complement strand
ATCATCATCATCATCATCATCATCATCATCATCATCATCATCATCATCATCATCATCATCATCATCATCATCATCATCATCATCATCATCATCATCATCATCATCATCATCATCATACTTGCAAACGATTGCAAACGTCATTCTCACAAGCCTGAGAATCATCATGAGGTGCTATAATCATCCTAATAAACATCACATCGTTTCGATTTCTGCCGCCTTCGAAAGTCTAGTTTTCACAGCATCCTAACAGTAGAGTTAAACCTCTCCCTCGAGCGGTTCAGGCTTTCTTGTGTCTGACACTTCATTGCCTTAAACACCCAGTGAATTCCTCCTGATGGCACCCCTTTTTTTGAAAAAAAAAATGGGATTTCTTGAAGAAACTTGACATCTTCAAATCCCTGAGAGGGTTCCCAGATTGTTACCATTTTTGGTAAGCTTCCCCCCAAAAAATGTATGGATGCCTTTCCAAAGGTGGACATGAAATCAGAATCGGGAAGCTGGGGCCTTGAAAGATGACACCCCAGTGGACTCAGTGATTCTTAGGTGTTTCCAACATGACTTCATGTGGGTGTTTCCAAAAATAGTGGTACACCAAAATGGATGGTTTATAATGGAAAACCCTATTAAAATGGATGATTTGGGGGTACTGGTACCACTATTTTCGGAAACAGCCATGTGAAGCAAACGAAAAACGCCAAAAAAAAGTGCTGGAAAAATATTTGGATGCACTTTTCAAAACCCAGCTCGCAGCTGCAAAAGTTAAGATTCATCGGGTAAAACACCATGGTTGGGATACCTCTAATTTACCAATGTGACAGTTGGAATTCACAAAAACCCAAGGTCCCAAGGTGTCGGAAAAAAATCCACAAATCGGTGGTCCAAAAAATCACTGGTGATCTCCTAAGGTTGGCCGGATTCTCATCACTTTGTATCGTGGCGGCAATCCGCAAAATCATTGGGGTGGAGTTGGGGGAGTTAGGGGAAAGGCCATTTTTTTTGGTGACCAAAGTCTTTTGCAACGTGAGATTCGAAAAAAGTGTGTATCGTTACATTTTGATGGTATTTTTTAATTTCTTTTTCTGATGTTATAGTCATTATAATCTGTCTTTGCGTTAGAAAAGTCACCAGACATATTTACAGGAATGTCCCGTTGGCCCGTTGGGGATTTTCTAAGAACTTTCTTCTTTTAAAACTGAACGTAAGGATGTTTCAATTCCCCCTGCCAGGACGCGACTCCTGCAATGATGCCCCTCTCAAAAACGGTGAATCGGCCACAGGTTTATCAGCCAATATATAGATGGGCAGGCTACGCAGATCGCTTGTGTCTGACATGTTGACCATGTATGTATCATCGAATCATCTACCATAGATATGTATCAACATGTTGTATTACTTGATTTGTATAATTATCCTTCAAAAGAAAATATACCTCATACATTGACAACAAGCATCATTACAACAACGGTCTTTCACAAGGGCTCGGCAATCCAAAAGATCAAATTCTATCCTGTCAAGGTAGCAATATGTACCACGTGACGTCAACTAGGTGGTTACCTAGGTGTCAAAACGCCATGCCTTCCGGGACAATTTGTCAGCTGAACTACTATGGTGGTGGCCGGCTACAATACCAAGACTCCGGTGGCACATGTGTACATCTTTTGTTTGAAAAGGCACCATATCTACGTGTGGGTCAACTGGTGTCCTTCTCTATCCATCACAGTTTTGGCCGTGATGAGGCCATTAACGTGGTGCCGATGAATTTGTCACAAACAGAAGCCACCAGTGTCTTACCAGTCATGCAGACGCAAAAAAAGCGAAAGTTTGCTCTTGAAACGGAAAGTGTATCCTTAGTCGGAACAGCGATTAGAGACAAAAAGCAAGACCTTGCTGTTGCTGACTTGCCTGAATCTGGCAGTGTGCCTGGTAGGAAGATTCAGCAGAGCATTGGAAGATATCACAATGCAGACATGGAGGAACGACAGCAACTGATCACAAGGGCAGAAGAAGGATTAGATCAACTTCTAGCAGTAGCTGAAATTGACGGTGATGCACTTGGCAAATTGGTTTGTCGTTGTGTTGGCTGGCTTCACCCTCCAAGGATTTTGGAGTTTGGACATGCAATTGGTGCAGAGGCAGAATCAACTCGAGATGCTTCAAGTCGTACTGAGAAGTCCAATTTGCAACTACGTTTGAGGAGGCTGTTGATACGAGCTTTGAAGCATTTGGACTTGACAGATGATGGGACACGGACAGTGGTGGAGATTGCTTTGGTGTACATCCAGAACTTAAGCAAAGTAGTCCCCCAGACCCAGCCAGGTGTCGCAACCAAGGTGGCCAAACAGTGGCAAGCACTGCAGTCATTGGTCTCGACACCACCTTATCGGCCACCTGAAAAACGCCAGACTGTCCCGAGAAAGGGACCGGCAACAATTGCAGGTGGCACTTATCAACCAAGTCAGAAAGTCCAGAAGATACCCAACGTTTTCACGCAGAACAAAAGTATCAATTTGACGTGCTCACATTGCGGGCATAAGATTAGTAGCAGTTGGTTTTGGAAACACCCTCGCACAGGAATAGTGCATGTCTTGGCTCGAGATAATGGGCACATCGTTTGCACCACAAAACTGGGAAAGAAAGTTCCATGGATTGTTGATGGAGACGTCATGCCACTAAAAAACGACCACAGCACCGAATTGGACAAATGTGACAGAAGATTTGGGTCTGTTTGCATGGCCGACGCGCATACAGATGTCCGATTTGCAGAAAAAAGTGCCATCTTGTGTCTGGCATTCAACATTGCCAAGACATGTGCCTTTCGAGTTTCAAGATGGATGGCCATAGAATGTTTATTGGTCTGTTTTGGTTTTATGATGTTCTGAGTGTACGCCACCTTCTCCGAAACCATTGCAACTTTGCACACATACTTTTAAAGGGTTTCTGTCACGGGGCTGCCACAGGATTGGCCAAAATGGTTTGTTTCATTCTAACTGACGTTATTTTCCATGATTGGTCAATGGCTTGACGTTTTGGAATTCAAATGAAGGAAAATTTGATGTTTCAAATATCTCCAAACAATGAAGTCCCTTTCTAATTCCTTGGAATCTCAGCTTCCCAAACCATCCATACCTCACGAATCACCACCTTTCTCGCTGGCATAATAAAAGAGCGTTTGTTACCAACGTGTCTATTCGAGGAATCCCGCATAACATCCCACCAAGTAAACTGCCTCCATATAAAACCACCCTCTCCACGATCAACTGAAAGTATTAACGACCCAAAATGTGTGTACCCTCCAATATAATACCCCATAGCATCCATGTATGGCATATTTACCTACATTTCCCATAAAAATCAACCAAATGTCGGTAAATATGCCATACATGGATGGTGTGGATACAAACCTGCCATTTTTTTGGGTGTTTTTTTCCAGGAGATCGGGGAAAAAAGAAACCCAAGGTTTGTGAGCGGCTTCGCAGACTATGGCCGAAAACGAGCTGCATTGCTGGGACAGTACCTTGGAATCATTGGAATTCATGACTCCCATGTTGGGAGTGGAAGGTGCCTGAAAAAAAAGAAACGTCCATTTATCTAGGTGGTGGTTTTCACGCACATATTTTTTTAGATGGGTTGTTCAACCACCAAATAGTTATATTTTAATGCACAAATCCTTTTTTTGGAGATACTGAAGAGAAAAGTGAAGAAATAGACATATGGATAGATTTTGCATATGTCATCCAGATTTTTTGAATCATTACTTTTAAGTGCTAACTTCACCGACACAACAAGAACGAATGTGTAAATTCTTGGACATTTTCATGCTTCAAAAACAAAAAAACATGAGCAATCTTTCCAGAAGACCAAGTGGAATAGTAGAAGGGATGGACTCATGAATCCAACGATGGACTCATGAAAGCAACGATGGACTCATGAAACCAATGTAGGGTAACAAAAATGATTGCCATGTTCCTGGCTGGTCGCAACATGTGAAACTTTGCAAGTTGCCGTGTTGAATTTTTCCATCAGTGATGCTGTGGTCCAAGACTGGGTTTGGTGCAAAAAAATGGGGACTCAATGACGATTCCCCTATTTTTCATAACTTTCTCCAGGATTTTCGGTGATTCATAGACCCCTCCGTGCAGCGGGCTGTCCGCTGCCCAAGGTTCCTGATCACATTGTCAACAGCCCTCTTCGCCATTGCCATGTTTCTACCGCAAGGTGGGGGTTTTGATTTCCAATTCGAATGCCCTACAAACCTGTCGTTTCTTTCAAAAAATGGTGTGTTTACCAAAGGCTCATGATTTGGAAAGCGGCCAAAAATTCTGGGGAGGTGAATGGGATGAAATCATCAGAAGCAGTTTCCAATGGATGATCTATCTAATTATTACACCCGTGCATTTTGACATAGCCCTAGAAAAAATGATGGTGAAAGACTACTTTGCCTTTGGGTGGTAACTTTTCAGGGTCTATGTTTAACTTCGTGGGGGCATACCGGGCATACCATTTATCTATCCAGATCCATCTATCATCCAGTTGCTATCTATCTTCACGGGACAGTGCTCGTGTCTCCCTTCGTGCATCCATCGACCATCTCTGGAAGGGGGGAAATATTGATTTATCATCATTGTCATCATTGTCATCATCAGCATCCAGCATCCAGCATCCAGCATCCAGCATCAGCATCAGCATCTATCATCATCATCATCATCATCATCATCATCATCATCATCATCATCATCATCATCATCATCATCATCATCATCATCCATCATCATCCATCATCATCATCATCATCATCATCAGCATCCAGCATCAGCATCAGCATCAGCATCAGCATCTAGCATCATCATCAAAATGATTGTCACTGTCATCACCACCACTGCCTTCCTAAATGTAAAGTTTGCTGCTCATATCAATTTTACTGCAATAAAATCTGCAATCATTTGCATCAATTAAACCATCCTAACAATTCCAACTAAAGGGTTGTAGTTTCACAAATACTTTACCAGCTACCCTCTGGTAAACTAACACAGCTGGCTGGAAAATCCCCATGAATAGGAAATAAATCGACTCAATCCTCCATTTTCCAGCCATGTTAGTTTACTGGGAGATTTTCCACTTTTCCCAAGAAGTTCCCGGCAAATTTTTTGTCGGCCGAAACACCGAAACACCCTCGAGGTTTGGCAATACCAACCTATATCATCGCCCAAGGGCTTCAAGGGTCTCTCAGCAGCAGCTGTGGGTTTTAAACAATGCCTTCTAGTTTCTAGTTATGATATCTATATGAATATAATATATATATATTATATATATATACATTTTATACGTATATTATTTATATGTTATATATGATACATTGTTTATACATATGGTAATATATTAGTAACTAATGATAATCTAATGATATAAGTGTTACCATACCAATCCAGAGGATTATGATTGGATGTACTTGGTGAAATCTCTGCGATCAAAATTAGTTTAAGTATTTTGATTCACACGTTTGGCAAACGAAAAGGCGCACCTTCAACGGGTTCAAGCAAGAATTGTGGCACCGTGCTTGATCAAAAAGAACGTCCTCAAGATCTCTATTCATTGAAAACATCTGTCAGGGAAAAATATCCTTCCTACTATTCATGCATCCAATTGGGATCATGGTTATGCCATGATTTTTGTCGGGTTTTCATATATCCAGCACCTTGTGGGCTCAGGATGAGTGGTATTGGCATCTTAGATCAGCCACTTGGAGATTTACCCGGGTTGGCACCTGGCAAGGGATGTTCCCAGATGTCTGAAATGTCATGGATATCTTACTCGTAGATGATATATGGGGGTTTCCTAAAAAGGCGGTACCCCCAAATCATCCATTTTAATAGGGTTTTCCATTATAAACCATCCATTTGGGGGTACCACCATTTTAGGAAACACCCATATAGTTGTATTTAGCTTATTTTGGTATCGAAATTATATACAGCTATATATAGAGTGGACATGTGCACCGATTTTTTGGTGGGGAGGTTTCAATCGGACCGGCGGTTCACCCAGCAGGAACAAGGAGAACAATACCAAGTGCAACAAGAATACTCTCCGAGGAACGAGTCCATATCCCACCAAACGTGAAAAGGAAAATCATCAACAAAAGTGCCGGGGGTAGGTAGGGGATATGATATGGACTGTTAGTTCCCTGGAGGATATCAATCATTGAATCATGAAGCGCTTCCGTCGCCTCCAAGAGAACAGCCAAACTTGATAACTTCAGTTTCCCCGACCGTTTTTTGAGAAGTGGACAGATGATCACTTCTTAAAATGTAGAAGTTTGCCCGGTTTGGTTTGAGCTTTTAAAAGGGAAACGCTTGTCACTGGCAAAATGTTGGAAGCATCATTCCAAGATGCGTATCGATTTCCCATTTGATGCGAGAGCCTTGAAGGATTGTGACTGGCGATGTGGCGCTAATCCTCAATGATGCTGTTGGAGTGTCCCTGGCCACAAGATGTCGCTGAATCTTCAGTGGTGCCGATGGTTGGTTGGATGATGATAGGAATGGTGGTACTGATCATGATGATTATGATCTAAGTCGAAACACTCGAAGAATATCTTACCAACCCATGTTCTCAAACGCTCCACGTCTCATGGTGTAACATTTGCGACTGAGATGTTTTAGGACCGACTGGTGAATCTAGCTTCAGATCAGGCAGCAAGACAGCACAAGCCAAGCATTTATGGATGTGTCCTCGAGTGATAGACTGATAGGATATCGGATAGACCATGAACATGCTGCTACATGCTGCTGGAACTTCTACCGATTTTGGAACTTGGGAATCTTCCTAAGTTTGCTGCATTCAAAAAACATGGCACAGGGATTTTCCATGTAGGGTCTTTCCAAGATAAACAAATATTGACAAGACGCCGAGGTATAGTCGAAAAGGCATCGTCTCTGCATTTTTGATGATCAGTTCCTTGGCATGATGGGGACGATAAAAAAGGTCAACATAGTGAATAGTCGTGGATCTTGAGAGTGGGAAGTTGTTTCAAAGAAATCTTGGACCTGACCATGAACTTTGCTAAAGACACTGCGAGACGGACAAAATATTCACATACCGAAGTATCCTGAAGTCAAGGTTGGACTTGGATTGCCAGCCTCTTTGACGATTTTAATGTGTCAATTTTCAGTGGCAGCCAAGGGATAGTCATAGGATGTATTGCATATACTGTATTGTGTATAGCCTTCGGTTCAATTTCAACTTGGTGAAATTCGCAGTTGTCAGATTTGTAAGATTCCCTCCCCGAAAATTAACATGTCAACCAAACTGCCACAAAAAGGCCAGCATTGTAAAGGTAAAAGAATCAACTTATACAACCATTGATTTTCAGGGAGTATTCCTTCCTTTTTCGATTCGAGTTTTTGCTCAAATCTTTGAGGTTGAAAATTCGACCCCATTTGTCCCGCTGCATCCAATCCAAACCCTAATGATATTTTTTGATACTCTTCTTCATGATATATCAGCCATACAATTCACCATATCAGCATGGCTCAAAATTCTTGACCCTTGAAATTAATGATTGATGATAATTGAATTCTACATATGATACAGCAGTGCTATCAAAAAATTGTGGTTCATATATCATAGGGATTAAATGCTGGTACCCTTAGGATGGTGCCCTTAATAATCAACCCCATATACCCTATGAATATAGCCATATCAACTCCCTCCCCACCTGGTTCAGATGGGAAAACGTGCCGACTTGCCAACCTGCCAACCTCCAGTCCTAATTCCCATCATTGTCTACGTCCAATATGCCGAGATCACTGACTTCACTTATGTTACTGGGCTGTTTTTTTTTTCCCCCCCCATAAAGGTGGTTCACTTTTGTAAGAATATGATTTAGTTTTACATAGTTGTAGTTGCTTACATATGAGCTTCTAAATTTGCATGAATTTGTCAGGTGATGTGTTTTGTTCAAAAGATTCAGTACATGTGCATGTATATATGCTAATATGTTGGGTAGGTCCCAGCACCCAAGCTGGAACCCAACCTTCTTGATTGCCATTTGATCAACGATTTGATGAGGGATGCACCCCTGTGATAGATGCGAACAGCTGGAGGTTTTTCCAGCCTCACACCTTTGGAAGAATCGTGTCCTGAGATTTTTTCCCGAAAGGTGTTATCCTTTTACCACACCATATCTATAAGTGCCAGTTCTGGTGAAAATTAGGGGTCCAATAATGTTCAATCAAATATCGACTCATAGATATGGATGAATTTTGCTTGTTTAAATATGCCAGCATTTCGATCCATTTTTCGAATCTGCATTTTGGTTGGTGCCTCCCACCCAACCCTTCCAACCCTTCCAGCATCTTCCAGCATCTTCCAGCCTTCGAGGTTTGGTCAGGGATTGTGTCATTGAACACTTTTGCCATGATTTTGCTGTATTTCTTTTTTCCAGAGACTTTGCACAAGAAACTCGGTTGCCTTGGTCGGTATTCTTTCCTGAAAGAAAACCAAGACACCGGCCCTGTGGCGCGAGTTCACTCACCGTGGGGTATGAATGATGTGCAGGGGGTCAGTGGAAGGTCCCTATTAGATATGGATCCAAGCAACTGATTCGATGAGGTTTGGAAGAATTGAACTGTGAAGCTAAAAAACATTGCTGCCCCTATAAATTCAGCAAGCTTTTGATCTTGCAATCCATCATTTCCAAATTCAGGACGTTGGACAATGATTACTGTGTGATGAGAATCACATGAATTGGATTCTCCATATGCTCAAGTTGCCAGCAACAAAATATCCAACTCATGGGACTTTCAGGAAGGAAAAGGAAGAGGAGAAAAAGAAGGAAGAAGTGACATCACTAGCAGGCGCACGGACTTTGGTGCTGATTGCTGGTGGTTTGGTTTCAATTTCCGAAAATTCCATTGTTCGAAGATACTCTTGGCCTCTGAAGATCGGGATATGTTGCAATTAAGATAGATTATAAATCCAGTTGTGTGGGTCAACCACAGGAGACTGATGAACCAATAAGTGATGAAAAACAGGGTTTCAATGGATTTCATACCACCGCAAGTCTATGGAAGAGGTGCTTAACAGCTCCCCAGTCCCCTTGCAAAGAATGTGCGGCTGGAAACCTATGCGGTTCCCAGATGGATGATCTGGGAAGAGTGCAAACAGACAGGATCACAGGTGGTCAAATTGCCAATTCGTTGAGGGGCTAATGGTTTCTAACATTTCGTGCTTGCCTCTGAAAGGCTTCATTCCACAAGTGCAATCTTGGGAGCTAAGGGTTCATATACATTTTTCTCCACAAGTGCACAAGGTTCTCCCAGGGTCTTCTCCCAGTCAAGCAGTGTAGGTGTGGCAGTGGATGAGATGAAGACCTTTCGCAAGATCGTCAAGACGTGTCTCTGCCGAAGACGAACATTTCGGGGGGTGAATTAAAGTGAACACTCAGACAATTCCACGACCAGAGAGATGAGTAATATGAGATTTTCGGATTCTGCAGCTCTCATGTCGCAGGAAGATATAGGGATTTCATATGATTTAATGAGATATATCTTTCCGAAACTGGCTGCTAGACCCACAGGATTTTTTGAATAGAGGGAGGAAGATTTGCCTTTTCTATGATGTGCATCCTGGTCTATCTTTGCTTTGAGGGTAGGCCCATCATCGATATATATATATATTTACATATAAAAGTTTGGAGCCTTGATGTTCATGTGCTTGGATGTTTGTGATTTCTTGTGCTGTTGCTGATGATGTTTGCTGTTGAGGAATCAAATCTGGTGGGATGAACAGCCTATTCTTCGGTTTCATAGATGAGTGATTCAACCCTGCCGCATGATCTTGATCTTATGACATGATTGGTTTTGGAACATTTTATGATGGTGACGGATGATCAACCGAACCCTACAAAGACGAGCCTGCGATAATCCGGAACCCGGTTCTAGGAAACCGAAGGGAAAAAGGTAGGTTTGTTTACTTCCCAAGATGGTTAAGATTGAAACAATAAATGAACATCAGGATGCTCATGTACGGGATGTATCAAACACAACAGGTGACCTGGCTTTCTTTTGGTATTGTGCGATACACAGGAATGATAGGCTTCAGTTGTTTATCAATGCTGATCATGAACTTCGCCTTGGAATTCCCTGGTGGCGTCATATGTTTGAGGCATCCGTATGTTGGATACCGCTTATGTGAAGACTTCTTAGTGAAGTTGCTGGGCATCGCGACCAGAAAACACCGCAGAAAGGGAGAGGTACGGTGGCATTTTAGTCAGGTGGCATCTCCCGACCCAGCCCAAAAATTTCCCCTTTTGAAGTCGGTCTCGATTTGCAGCTGATGGAAACATTTTTGTGATTTTTTTTGTTTTATGGACTTCACATGGGTCTAATGTCTAAGCGTCCGGGAAGCATTCGGGAAACATTTGTTGCAAGCGTTTTCTACACAACAAAAAACGCCACTCTTTTCGTTGGGATTTTTCACTCTTTTCCGCCCAGGTTGGCGGACTGTGGTGCCATTGCGATGCCCTTCATGATGGCTCAGTTCCTTAGGGACTCGGGATAGATGAAACATCATCAATGGGTGACAAACTGACTAACTTTAATACCTATTCTATTCAAATAATCAGACAGATACATTATGCGGTATCATATACATTAAATGATAATGATATATACATATATATATACACTATACTTCATTTAGATGATTATCTAGATGAATGACTCGATAGCTTCACAAATAAATGACGAGGTAGATGGATGGGTAAGTTGCTGGAGTGGATAGATCGTTTGTAGATTGCGACACCGCTTCTGTAGAGAGGTTTATATGCAGACAGGCAGAGGGAGAGCTTTTAGCCTAGAAGCAGTTGGAGAATTGCTTTTCTGATTTGGGGCATCTGAAGAAACAGCCACTGATATCGGTGGCCTTGTACTCAACGACTTCGTTTGCATGCAAACGATCCTAGACGGACATATCATAGAGGCTATGTACATACGTAATGGATGTTTCCGGAAATGACCTCACCATGATACCACCCCCCAAATCTTAAACATGTAAGGCATCGTTAAATCCAGAATGAAACCCCTTCATTTTTTGGGCTGTACAAACCTGACCCTTCTACCTCAACGTGAAACGAGGTTTCAATTCTCTCAGTACCTTGGTTGATGAGAAGCCTGCGGCAGTTTGGAGTCCATGGTTTTAGGGTGGTGAAAGTTTATTCCAGGCAATCATCCAGAGATGTTCTAGGAGGTGGTTTCAAATATTTTTTATTTTCACCCTTACCTGGGGAAATGATCCAATTTGACTTATATTTTTCAACTGGGTTGAAACCACCAACTAGTGTTTTTTTCATTGTTTGCACCCCCGAAGATTGACATAGAACCTGAACATGATGGGACTCGGAAGATGATTTTCCGAAATTCCAGAAATGTATTCTCAGGTTCCATGTTAATCTTCCGGGGTGTGTGTGTGTGTGTGTTTTCTTTTGATCAATTTGATCATACTGTTGATGGTTCAGAAATCCCAAACAACCACCTGGGATGTATAAAACCTTGTAAATAATGGGAAAAAACTACCAACCTCAACTGGGTGCATCACCAGTATCACCTTCCATTTTAGGGATGTGTTTCCGCATCAACGATTCGTCGATTACCTGCCTTAGATGAGAAAGCATCTATCTATATGGGTGTTTCCAAAAATGGGGGTACCCCAAAATGAATGGTGAAAATAATGGAAAACCCTATTAAAATGGATGATTTGGAGGAAACACCCATATATCAATCTACTGGAAAAAGGACAAACTTAATGTTTTTAAACATGCTAAAACTAAAACCATCTGAATGACTGTTAAAGGCGTACTCATTCTTAAGATTTCCGACTTACACTTTGACATACTTTTTTTCTACATGAAGAACAACTGAATTTTAAGAGAAAACAACAGCTTCCAACCATCGGGAGTGGAACCTTTGGGTGCACCAAGATGCTTCATTGAAGCTTCAAAAAGGTGATGGACGGGTGATGAAGTTTACTAGTTGGTGAACCTTCAAATGTTTTTTTATTTTCACCCCTACTTACTTGGGGTTTCATGATTCCTATTTTGACTTACGCATATTTTCAGATGGGTGGTTCAACCGCCAACGATTCGTTTAGGTTTCATGCGATGGTCTTCCAGTTCATCCCGCAGCTAGTGGGTGGAGTTCTTCTTGGTGGCCTTATTGCCAAATTCTGTAGCTTGGAATCTGCAACTATTCGGAAGATATTGAAAAAACCCGAGGTCATTATATAGGGGGTGGTAACACCAAGATGTCAATGTTGATATCAATGTTGTTGTTAAGTTGTTACTGTACTTGTCTTTATGTATTTGAATTTGAATTTGTTGTTATCCTTCTTGTTGTGGTTGTGATCATAATTGATAGCCCAGTAAAGTGCCTCCTCCACTAGCCATTAGGTTGAAATTCTGCAACCATTCGGAAAGATGAGTGAAGGGGATGGCTTTATTGCCCCTGGATCTTGGATGATATGCTTGGAAAACATTGAAATCCCAGATAAGATTGAAAGATGGAGTTGCCTTTTGAAACCTTCCTTGTAAGATATGTGTAGATATAAAAAGTTGGATGCACATTTTGAGTCGAGAGACCACCAGGAGGTGTGCAATCTCATGGCATGTTCTTAACCTCGCCGAGGTAAGAGTTATGGCACTCGCAACGTGTGGGTAAGATGTTTCTTCTTTCACAGGCAGGATGATGAGATCCATGGAGAATGATGGAAGAATTCATGGAAAATCGACATCCAAAGATCATGGGAACCTAAGGGGACCCCCCCGAATGCCTTATTAAAGCCTTATTTCTTGGGGGGGTGGGGTGACATTGGGGGGGTCCTCTCAGGTTCTTATGAAAAGACATCTTCAAAAGCATTTTGGTTGAACAGCTTTGGAAATATTGCTTGGATCAAGCTTTGCAGGATATACCCTCCCGAAGTTTAACACCGAGTTTACCCCCGAAAAGTGACCATTCCAATAGGAAAGGATCGTCTTCCAACCACCATTTTTCAGGGGGAAGATGTTAAACTTGGGGGTATATATATATATATATATTATTTTTTTTTTTTTCCGGAGATTCATGGCTCAATGGATGGTTTTTTGAGCTAACTAGAAGAAGACATCTGTGATATGTGTAATATGCAACATGCCAACATGCTTATCTCATGTTTCGCATAGGGATAGGTGATGCATACAGTATACAGTGCTGAACTCTGAACACTACTGCTTTCACCATTCTCCAAAACCTGTTGGACAATCATCTTCATTTTCACCCTACAAAAAGCGGGTCCACCAATTTTGCACCAGGAGTACCAGCATCATGAATGCCTTCCTGTTACTTGTCGACGAACGGGTGGGGTATCTTCGAAGCCACCGACAGAATCGACAGATTCGCTAAGGTGGTCGGGCTAAGGGTTTTTTCCCATAGGAAAGAAGTATGAATTTTAGGAATGAATTACACTAGGCTGGAGGTAAATCATGAACATGGTATACCAGGAAGCCAACGCTCTAAACCCTAGACTTGCACAAAATGTATGATGATATTTAGCATTAAATTATATTTGCCATTTCTACTTATGTCGCGGCTTTCTTAGTTGGGAAGCAAGGCTTGTTTGAAAGTGAGATCTGAAGCCGTCACCTGAAGCTCAAGAAGGAAATAGCGAGAGGTTATCGAGGGGTTATTTCGCAAGATAAGTTGTTTGTTCTTCCCCTGGTGTCCCTATTTTCAATTGAGAGCTTACCTGCCAAAAGTCTGGCCTTGACATTCCACATTTGACCACTTCAGAAGTCGTGCAAGTCGTCTTCAAAAGTATCTTTCGGGGTTTGGCTCACTTCGGAAGCCCAAATCCCATGGGTGAAACTGACCTTTGGAGAAAAGCAACATTTCTCCTCAAGGTGTTGTGAAATCTAGAGGCTTTGGGATCCATCCACCTGCTTATCGCTTTGCAAGGATGCCTGTGACGATCTTTGGCATTCCGTGGCTTGGAACGGAAACTTTCAAGTTTCGTGGAGCCAAAGATAGTTTCAAATGGAACTTGGGAAAACCCGTCCAAAAGAATGCTTCCCCTCTCAATTGCAGGTGTGTAAAATTCTTTCAAGTCACTGGAGAGAAGTTGTGACAAAAATCTATCCATCCCAAATCCCCCCCAATTTTGAACTTCTCAGTAAATTCTCTTCGAAGGTTGCTGAACGAAAAACTCGAGCTTATCGAGCTTGATGATGTTTTTCAAACCTCCATGGGGTTTTCAGGTATCCATTGCTGGGTGGTTTGATGCATCTTCCCCTTAGTGGCTTTCCAGCCTTGCTGCAAGCAGTGGAAATTCGCCTGGTGGGACAGGTGCCTCCAGCACCGGGCCAGTCGTTTTTCCAGGGAAATTGAGGAAGAACGCCATTGTGAGGTTTATTTCGTTTATGTTTATCAATGGGTTTTGTCATGTTCTGATTTTCTTTGAATGACTAATGACATGTTTACATTTGTTGGGATTCCGATCATTTGTACCTGTACTGATTCCTTTTTGAAATTTCCGTTTCCCTGCTTGACATGGGTGTGAAGAAGCACACCCAAAGCTGCGGAACTGTATGAAAGGCACTTTCAGATTTGCATACACGACTCTTTAACACTGTTTGATGTATCCTACAGAAAAGAGGGGTCCAAAATCTTGGATTCTTTTGGTGTTTCGGTCTGGTTTTTTGAAACGCTTAGGGCACGCATGTGCCCTCATGGACCAGGGGGAGAAGACCCAACAAAAACCGCTCAAACCGATTTCTTATCCCTCAACCACTGCTTCATGGTCTAAACTGTTGTTTGCCTCTAGACAGAATGGACAAATTCCATTGATGAACTATACATTCATTCAAATTTAGATTTAACAAGGAATCCCCATGAGTGTCAAGGTAGCATAACCGCCCTCCATTATTGACAACGTATACATCAGATTTTTAGCCAAGGACTTGAGGTCCAAATGCCTTGTCAGGAAACCAATGCCAAGTATCAAGCCATGCAACAGTTGCATCTTGGCAAGTTCCCTGTGGCTGGATATTTCTTTTCGTGTTTATCTGAAGAAAACCTCAGGAATTGCATGAGACGCAAAAAAACACAAAAGTCATTGAAGAAACAATCTACCAGCCGCCCAATTTTTGTACAGGAGTTTGTTTGCTTCAGCCATTCCTCAAGTATTTTCACTGCGCGGACCATTGGACCTTTCGAATCCAGAAATTGTTTGTGCAAAAGCGTAAATTGAAATTCGCCCATTTCTGCAACCCCCTTGATTGCCCTTGAACATGATGAATCTTTTTTGTCATTTGGGTGGAATCAAGATGTGCTTACATCCTGGACCAATTGAAGCTAAGTCTCAATGTATTGGCAGTATTGGGCTAAAATTATTGGGGAAATCGGGAGATTTAGGGGAAGTCCATATCCAAAGCAGCATGGGCAATGCATGTTTTGGCGTTTTTTAAGGACAGGCTTTGTCTCGGGAGCAATCACCAGTTGGTTTTACAGTGTCTTGGTCTTCAGAGCTTGGAGGTTTAGTCACCCAAAAAATACCCTCCAGGGAACTAACATATCCCCCAAACATGGCGTTTTGAAGATGATTTTCCTTTTCCCAAGGTGGGATATGTTAGTTCCCTGGAGGGTATTCTTTTGGAGTTTTTTTGGGTTAACCAGAATCCTTTCCTCAAAAAAATCTCATGAATTTGTTAAGGGCACCCAAAAATTGAATCAAAGCAGCTTTCCGAAGTACCACTTGAACTGACCGGTGGTGGTTTCAAACATTTTTTATTTTCACACCCTACTTGGGGAAGATTCCCCATTTTTACCCATATTTTTCAAGGGGGTTGAAACCACCAACTAGAGTCGAACCTGCAGGTGGTGCATTTGCGGTTCACCACCGGTTGCCATGTCAGGCGCCATTTTCTTTGGCGAAGCTACCAGCTACGCCCGCATTGTGGCACCGTGCCCGCGAGTTGTTGTGATTTTTTGGAGGTTGAAATCAGAGCATCAAAGACTTGGAAAGAAGTGGACACAATAAATACTAATATGAATGATTATAAATGCTTGTGAAAAGATATTTTAGTGATATTTGAGTGATGCCTCTGCCTTCAATAAGTTTTGAAACTGACTTTGAACGATTTTGGCACCTACTATGACTTCTGTCATGTTTTTTCAGACAAAAAATCCCAACAACACCCTTCCCAACAAGGATACTGTACTCCAAAGGGCTGCGGGAGTGGGCTGTTCCAGGTACGCCATCTCAGCTGTCTTCATGGCGGCCAATATTATTCCCTTTTGGCTGACCACAGGTCCTATGCAACTCAACGAATGCGACAAACTGGATCAGGAAACCCTTGCAGAGGTGCAGTTGAGTGGGGTTGCCCGTGTTGTTGTTTTTTAAGATACATGGGGACGTTACTGTTTATAGTGTATACCATTTGTTATTGGACATTTAGATGCTTACCTAAGTGGAAAGTAGCTGGTGTGTGACCTCCCATGTAGTGTTTTATGATGGCCACTTGCCAGATGTTTTGTGATGGCCACTTGCCAAACTATCATTGTGTGGATTAATACTTTGCAGGTGGTGTAAATGATGTTTTTCTGACTTGATTTCATTTTGGTATCTATGGCATTCTTGGTTTGTATGCGTTAAACTTGGATATCAACCTCATGATTTTTGACGCCCGAATTTCGGGAGGGGTTTTTGCGCCGTGGAAGATGTGTTTCCACATGACATTGGTCAGATGAAGAAGAAGGCTGAAGAAGAAAAGGCACAGGCAACAAAGCAGCAGAATCGGAGTTTTGACTCGTTTTGTTCGTTGATTCATCCTTTGATAGCTAATAACAAAGAACTAATGTTTTCCACAGTAGATCACATCCAGAACTGGAGAGGACCAGCATGGGTAGTTAAAGCAACAATGGTAACACCATGTATCACCACTCATTGTTGCAATCCGTCATATCTTGAGGTGTAGTAGGCTTGAATAAAGGTGATGCAGGAGAATCACAAACTTACTTCCACTCCAAGTCCAACTGTCCAACTGATTTCGTATAAGCACAGCAACCTTGGCCATTTGGATGAGTTGACTGTTTTTAAAAAAAACCCTCCATGGCCTCATCACTATCGCATTCAAAAAGACCAAGGCCGACAAAAAGGTAGATGAAAGTTTGACCGAGACAACTGAGGCCCAACTCAATGAGTCAACTGGATGGGGACAGCTACACATGTGATAGCTACTATTTTGCTATGGGCAGCTGCAATTTCCTTTTAGAAGCTTCAATTTGAATAACATTTTTTGAAGCTACAGATATAGATTTCATGAGGTATATGTTGGAATCTGATCCAGGGAATTTGCCTTACTTCTTAGGCCATTGACGTGCCGTCACAACGTAGGCAACCTTAAACGGGTTTACCCAGACCACAAGGCAATGCCTTGATCAAAAAAGGGAGATATTTCTGGAGGTTTCAGCTTGGGCTGCCCAAAAAGGTAGTGATTCACATGGAGTTTTTGCAGCTAAAACCCACATTGGGCTTAAAAAACCACCAGCAAATGCTAAAACAAACACAGAACACCCTTTTTTGTTAAGGGGAAAATTCCGCTTCAGATTCTGATTCCACGTTTAGGATCCTTTCAGGATCCGTATAACAATAACACATTCAAAGATCACAGATCACCGTGCCACGAGGCTTCGCCGAAGGTGCAGGGGAAACTGCGGGTGGGGTGGGTGGTGATGAGAGCAGTGAAACTGGGAGTTTGCATGGATTTTTTTCTGGAAATCATTTGGGGGATGGGTTTTACACTTTAAGGTATTGTCAGGTCGATGATTTCTTTTGCTTCTTGATCTTTGTTTGGATCGGCAGGGGGATTGGGTTTCATGTGTGCAATGATTTGCCCTGAACCCAAGACGTAGCGTGTCTCAGTCAAGCCTAAGACATACGGTAATCCAGCCGAAGTCTTACAAAAAAGTACAGGACAGCATTAGCTTAAGGCCTTTATGCATTGAATGATGACACCAATGGTCTCTGTCAAACAAACCAATCACAGGAGAAGACTGAAGAAACTGGTGAAGAAAAGGTGACGCCAAAGACAGAAGAGGAGAAGAAAGAGGATTAGATTTTTGCGCCCAAATTCAGCAGGCGCAACCGTGGCCAGTTTCTTGGCTTGATAGATCCCATTGCACAGCAGCAGTATGAGTCTCATGTAGGTGTTTCCCAGAGGATTTTAGTGATGATTATAGTATGAGCATGTATGTGCGGCTATAGCCCTCTTCTCTTCATTGTGCCAGAAAAACATGCTTTGCGGGTAGAAGGGTCATTTTGAAAAAGCAGCAGTAGAACAATAAGAAACGCAATCAACAGATGTATGTTTGATCCCTGCAACATTGCTTGCGCAGAGATCTTGTTTCATTCCCAAGCAAGAAACCGGTCCACTGTGTCGCTCAGGAAGCTTGCGGCATGCGAAAGTCTTGCTGCAAGTTGGAAGCAGTGTCTGGATTATGTCACCAAACATGCTCAGACTCAGAATTTTCCAAGTTTTTTGTCACTACCCACGTCACCAAACATGTCACCAACCATGTCTGAAGTGTTTTTTTTTTCCGCTTCCATCACAGACACCTCCGCACCAAGCATTCTTTGTTGATTTGTTGATTAACGGCCGGCCGTTTGGCCAATGGCCAACCCTGTGGGGCCGAAGCTTACCGGTTTTATCGCTTCCCTAAGGCCTTGGTTATGAAATGAATGAGATTGAGATGGAAGGTATCCTTTTGTTTATTCCAGAAATATGCACATTTCATAGCAATCTTTTGGAATTATTGGACACCTGTCTCAAAAAGTCTCTTTGAGAAATGCTCTTATGTATGTACCAAATGTGGAAGTTACAAGGCAAATATATTATATACATACATAATATATATATATATGCTTCATATATACATACATCGATCCTTTTGAAGATTTGGCTTAGCTCGGGGTTGTAAAGAACACCGCCTGAGCAGTCAATGACTCAATGACCATGGCCGAGGAAGTTCTAGGTAACTTGGCCGAAGGCTAGTTGGAGAGAAACATCTCCTTTTAATATTACTGTAATGACTCGATCTTGTTTTTTTTTCTTCCGAAGATGTTTTGTTTTGTTTCTTTTAAAGTCAAGATTCAAGATGAAGTTCGTTGGTAGATGGTTTTTGTACTTCATTGTACTTCATTGTACTTCATTGTACTTCAGAAAAAAACACCCCAACAAGCTATATATCTAAATCCAGAGTCACCATGACGATTGTGGGGTGGCAACACCACACCGGAGCGATCCTTTTTCTGCAGCTTTCCTTCTTTGCGGAAAGAAAAGGAGTTCTTAGGTGGGCAGAAGCAGAGCCGCAGGTGAGGGTTGTTTTGATTTTTTTCCTGTTTTTGCGAAGACTGCCAGATTTCTTTGACATGTGAGGTCAAATATGACACAAGATTCTATTTCTAATTGTACTTTGTTCATATAGTTTGGAAAGGTGATGAATTTTTTGCTTATGTGGCTCAACAATTTAGATCTCCGAAAATGAAGCTATACCAATCCTAAATCTGGTGCCAACAAATTGCTATCGCAAACTGCCCTCACTTGGGTAGTAAACTTGACACGAGTTGAGAGGGAAGAACTCCATGTCCCAAAGACCTATTCTCCTGTGTGTGAAAAGAAATAGGTGTACGGTGTATGCATGTATCTTCAACATCTTTAACATGATTAGAACATGTTGAGATGTATGTATATTGTTATTATATGTACACATGTTACTGAAGACTTGAAGACATCTATTATAGATATTTTTTTCATGTTATGCTGACAAATGATAGAACATACATACTTTTCTCCCGTGAGGCAAAGATATGAACTAGAACATACATCGCCATTTTTCAATTTTTGACTTGGTGTCGGTCATGGGTTCATTGTTGGTTTTGCTTCAGTGTTGAAAGAAATGGTAAGCATGGAGATACGCCTAGCATAGGCTGAACAACATATTGAAGAACCTAGCCATCAAATACTCCAGAAGTTTCCTATTAACATTTACAAACTTCCCTGGTTGATTCTACTTCTATCTGTCATCCATGGTTATGGGAATCCCCGTCAATATCCTCACCTGAAAGTAACATAATACCGTTGATGATTCAGAAATTCTGCACCACCCTCGGATGTATTTTCAACCCCTGTATTATGATGGGATATTTACCAACCTCAACTGGTGATCGCCGGATTTCGAAAAACCATCAACAGTAGCACCTTGCAACACCGGGGTGTTAGTGCACCTAGATGCGCATCCAACGCTTCTGGTTGAGAGTCAGGCTGGACGACCCAAACGGTGGCGGATGATGGGTGGGTTGATGGGATTGGAAAGATGATGTCATTTTAGATGTATGATGTATCACAATATATCTTATTTAGAGACACGGTAGAGATATATAGAATATATATTATATATTATATATAGATACTGTACCCGTGATACCAATGAATGCGTATGTTCTTATGTATTCATGGGAGTCTAAAGATTCGAACAAAACTACTAGATGCAAAGGTTTGCAGGATTGTAGTATACAAAGATATAACATACCCAAGTATTCCAAACTTTTCACCCTAAGCGCAAGCCCTCAGGAGGATGCGCAAGGCCTACATCCGTGTGATGATGCCTACCTGGAGCTCTTGTGAGAAGCAGGCTGGAAGCCTCCATCAGTTGGAGAGAGTGGGTTTCTCCATCCAAGATATGGGATTCCTAGGTGTTTCACCCGGGCTTTTTTTCCTTGGAAGCAATTGCTAAATGGCCTGACCTGACTGTGGCCCGGTCAAAAAAACCTGTTTCGTTTCCTCCCTGGAAAACACCACATCCGAAAAAGTCTCCACCCAATCGGAAGTCTCCACCTTTGGTAGGTTTGATAAGAGCCCTTTTCGTCACTTTTCGTATTGATTGGACAGCTTCAGGGTATTCAAATAGAAAATGCTTCCCCTGCTACCAGCTGAGCAAAAAAACAGCCATCCTTTTTTTGTTTTGATGCTACCATTGACCATCCATTGATACAAAGACACAACGGGGACCGCAAACTGTTTGGTGTTAAGCAACAACATCTACCAAAAGACTTGTTGAAATTCGTATTTCATGAACTTTCATTTTTCATTAAAGTGTTTTGTTGATGATGCCGAAACACAGGTCTATGCGATCTATGAAAAAGACCAGGAAGCAGCTCGCGCGGCTGCTGCCAAGGTGACAAGGGTTTTGTCATGTACTATATGTACTGCTTTACATAAGGTATCCAATTGTTGCTATGCACATGATAAATTTGTATGTGAACAGTAGATGCGTATTTGTGTATATTGCTGTGAGCCTACCATTCGATAATGATTCAAACCCTACCAGTACCAATAGTACATTTTGTGATTGCCTGAAGATCTCTTCCACTTACCATTTTGCTGTTTTTTTTGGACAATGCATTTACTCCCTGGAAGTTTAACTGTTTGCCCCTGAAAATATACAAAAATCCTAAAGGGAAAGGATTGAAAATTCTAATCATCATTTACCAGGCGCAGGATGAGAAGTTTGCAGCACTGGAAGGTGCCAACGGACCAACGGAGGAGTTTTAGTCGACATCTACGACGGGGGGAACTGGGTAGGTGTTTGTTTGTTTGTTTGTTTGTTTGTTTGTTTGTTTGTTTTTTGCACAGATCATGGGTGAGCTTCTCTTAATATTTCACCTGTGAGTTCTCGAAAAAAAATCCGAGCCAAGCAAAACTCCACATAAAACCCATAGATTCTTCGATTTTTGTTCGTCAAAAATCAAAAACCACATCCTGTTTGGGTTGAAAGTTGATACAAGAAGTCATATCTGAATGTCCTTTTGGGTCATTTCAATCCATGCCATCTACCCACCCAATGGCTCCCCGGCCTAGCCCCCTGCCGTTAAGGTCTCTTGGAAGGTGGCAAAACGACCAAGGCTTCGCCCAAAAATAAACCAACAGGCAGGTGGGGTGAACCGGGAGGTGTATCTCAGGGAGGTATCGGTTGACGGTGGAAGGGAAGCCATGGGTGGGAAAAAATGTGTGCTTCACCAATACAAATTATGTGTGAAATATGATGTGTATCATGAATGACTTTCAGATTCCATGGCTGAAATCTTTTGAAGGTAAAAACTCACCTGGCTTTGGGGTCATCGAAAACGATGTCAAGATAATCTATAACTAACTAACTCCTTGTCCGAAGACGATAAGTCAGGGCGTTTTGTGGCTCCTTGAGAAGCGGATTTACGTTTATAGACCTTGAGTTCAAAAAATGCTCTCAAACGCAATGCTCCACATACATGTGCCTGTACAGGTACGTCCCGCTCTCTATATTTATCACACTACTATGGTTGCTTGAGATGTTTATTTTATTTTATTTTACACATAAAACTTTAGAACACGTAGAAACCAAGATAAGCAATGATGGGAATGGGGAATAGGGCCACTCAGGCGGCACTTGGACATGATGATTTCAGGTTGGTGCCAACATTTATCGCATTATAACTCAGCATGAGTGTCTTGTAGGGTCCTTTTAAGAAAAAAACACATCTGGTCATTTCCCCGTTGATGATTGATTAAACGGTGGGGTTTCGGGGTCTAAGCCTCGGTCGTTTCCTAAAAATGCCCAGGTTCGGAGAAGGATCGATTCTCTTCCAAGGCGGGGCTGATGGCTCAATGAGGTGATTTGACAGTCGAAAGAGGCTGATGATTTGTGCTGGAAGAAATCCCAAGGATTTCCACCACCGGTTGGATGGTGCTAAAACCCTGTAAATCATGGGATAAACTACCAACTACCTCAACTGGTGGCACTTTGTTCTGGAAATTCAATTTATATTTAGTTCGACACAATTTGGAAGGTAGACTTTCTTGGACATCACATGATCAAGTGCATGTTCTTAAGGAGAATTCCAAAGTACATTCGCAGAGTGAATGTCAACCATGGGTGATCTAGGCAGGAAGATTTGGACTTTTCCAAACACATCTCCACGCTCCACTAGCAGGATTCTTCCAAGAAGAGGCTGGCGAAGGGTGGGGCCCGCGGGACCCGCAATTCCTGGATGCTTCGAATGTCAATATACAGAAACGTACCAGAGCAAAAGAGGTTGCCCATCCAATTGGATGTTTCTTGATATTTGTCGTTTGAAGCACTGGCCATTTAGTTGAACCACTTTGTAGGTGTTTCATAATTATAACTGAAGTTATGGGTGTTTCCAAAAATAGGGGTACCCCCAAATCATCCCATGTTTAATAAGGTTTTCCATTATTTTCACCATCCATTTTGGCGGTTTTCCCCCTATTTTCTGGAAACATCCATATGCTTCCATCTCTGCGAAAACTTCAAGAAACTTTCCCAAGTCTTGGGTGAATCTCTCCCATCGCCAGGATCCGCACCATGCCAGTGCTGTCACGAGGGCAGGCGACTAGGAGGGAAACAGGTTGCTACTAATCTAGGTGGTGATTTCAAGTATTTTTTATTTTCATCCCTATTTGAGGAAGATTTCCAATTTGACTAATATTGTTCAAATGGGTTGAAACCACCAACTAGTAACAAGTTCTTGAATTTTTGATTGTCAATATCGAGATGTGACTTCATCTCAGCGTCGTTCAATAATAGTTGGATTGCCGGGAAAATCCCCATGGTACAGGCGGTGTGGAGGATGGGATCAGATGGGGTAGTGAACAATGCAATGGCGGTATCTCATAGGACAAGTCAAGAGTTTAGGGAGGTACCACAAGGACCATATGGCTTGAGCAACCGAGAAACCATGTTGGACTTGAATGTACTGTTTCTAGTGGTGTGTAAGGCCACTTCTGGTGTCTTTGCTTTGATAGCATTGTTGCAAGGCAATTTGTTTGCCAGTTGCGTAGTTTTGGATGCAGGTGTTGATATTTTCACAGTTTGCGAACCACAACTTGCCTGACTTGTTTGCCCCTGTGCTGTTCCGTTTGTTTTCAACTGGCCACTGAATGTTCAAAACACTGAATGCGACCATACCAATCATCTTATTATATCAGTTCTAATATGATAACTTGTATAAAATAACATACTGTGGAGCTATTTCATTGGTTGTTCCAAAATTCCCAGGTTGTACAATGTATCTTCACTTGCCAAAAAAAGGACGATGAATCCTTGCTTTCTACGATCTTAATTGGACTTCCAAATCCTGAAACTTTCCCACTGCAGGGCTCAATGACTGCTGTGGCCGATGACTCTGAAGAACACTTGCAGCAGATCTCAGTTGTGGATGTGGATCTAGTGGTTTTTTCGAAAGGACTTCTTGTGACACCTATTGAGGACCCATCAGGGTTCAGTCTTGTAGCTCCTTTTTCACTACATGTTCTGTAAAATAGATCCACTTCAACAAACCAATGTTCAGACATTTCAGGTTGTCAATCGATACCTGCAGTACTAAACCCCTTGGTAGCTGGCAACCATATTCACACATGATCCCATTCACATTGACAGTCTACAGTTGCATCCCATTTGCAGGTTTCATGAATTTTTAAGTTTGGACTGAAAAAAATCCTTCCCCTTCAGCAATTGTCGTTACTTCACTTTCACCGAAAAAAATGTTGGGAGTCTGGCAGGTTTTTCTACTGCAAAACAGGCTGCCAAAACACTTTTCTTCTTGGGCATAAAAAGGCCTACAGGGTCGACTCCTGCAAACCAAGTGCTTCAAAGATATGACACTTTACCATGTCATTCCAAAAGATGTGGGGATTTCATGTGCCTTTTCACACTCCCCCAGTGGCAGTTTGCCACTTTTTCATTAGCTCAAGGCCTTCTATGGAACTTTTTCAAAGCTCCCATCCGACTCTTCAGTCGGGCTTGTAGTTCTTGCCACGGGAACTTGCTGATCTTCGTCTCGAGATAGTACCTTGAAGAAAGTGTAGCCAACCCATGGGGTCCGTAAACCCTCAACTTCCACATTGGCAGGATCTTTCCAAAGATCCGGTAGAATGCGATGTCGTGCATTCTGCTCAAAGACACTACTCACCCTGGTATCAGCAAAATCAGCAGCCGATGTGGGTGTAGATCGATGTATCGGGTGGAAGCAACGTTTGTGGGGCTT
>DF242034.1:42500-64879 GCA_000507305.1 Breviolum minutum Mf 1.05b.01 | reverse complement strand
GGGATTGTAGCCTGACGATTTTCTAGGTATGTATGTATAACCCTCATTACATCACAAATAACAAGTTGAGCAAACCATTTTACACGGATGATTGAAAAACACACAAGGGATACACTCCCTATAACTAACATAGCCCTCCAAAATAATGATTGTGATACTACTGTCCTTTTGGGACTCTGCCTATTTTCAGGGGCAAGCTGTCAGTTTTTAGGGAAGGTTCATAAAAACAAGGGAAAACCCGTTTGCAATTGAACATTATGTGGGTGTTTCCAAAAATAGTGGTACCCCCAAACCATCCATTTTGATAAGGTTTTCCAGTATAAACCATCCATTTTGGGGTACAGTACCCCTATTTTTGGAAACATCCATGTGTTTTTGTTCCCTATGGTGTTTCCTTTGAGAGGTTAACCCTTTGCCAGATTCACCTCCTACGACATGGGACCCTCAAATAGGAGGTTTCGAGAAAAATCAAACACATCTTTGGCCAATTTTGGATCTTCTTGATCATGTGGCCATGATGTGTTTAAGGATACATTAGCTTCACACTCGGACAAAAACCCATGTCCCTGAGAATCCAAACCCTTCCCTAGAGTGGTATTTAGGGATCCAATCCCATCCTCAGGATATCTCAGGATAGTCCTGGATTCTTAGGGTGTGTGCCACTTTTTCTAGGGGTTTGGATGTGTGTTGTTGTTTCACATTCATTCCGTCCAACTGCTGGTACTACAAAAATGATCAAAACTTCTCAAGAGTTGGACCCACTGTTACAACGGCTGTTACAGGGTTTTGGCATACTACAACATAAATACAACATATATACCAGTAGTACCGCACGAGGCGGTGGCGGAAGTTTCAAGAATAGGAAACGCATAAGAGAGGTTGGTTGTTGCGGATCACGGATGACAAAGCAAAAACATTGACATATATATACCAACTTAGGTAGATTTGTTTTTCTGCGAAACATCTGGCTGAAACCCAGCTGTAAACAAAATCTTATTCAGCCAAAGGATCATAAAATCATGTTCAAACTTGATGTTTCCTACTAAAAATTCCCCAAAAGAATATTCAGGTTAGCCATTGGCTGAGTCAGAAATTACAGCAGATTCTCAGGGTTGTAGATTTGGCCATGAATCAAAGCCTTCAAACCCTGGTTTCACCAATATTTATTTAGATCCCTAAAAAAAAACACCTGTGGACAAGGAGTTTTCCGAAACCGTGTTACGGGGACAAATCTGCAACCCCCGAAATCCCACCAGCCTCAAAACTTTCAACTATAATGGTAAATTGGTGGTTGGTGGTTTGGATTCGGAAAGGATCCTCGAAAATGAATCCGGGATTGGGATTGGGATTCTTAGGGTTCTTAGGTCTTAGGGGCACCACGAGAAACGAATTCCAAACCACCAACCGCCCCAAACCACCAAGCCTTACCAGGAGTTTTTTCTTAGTCGATTATTATTCGGGATGAAATACTACACAATTACAGGGATTATTTCATAAACCAGTACACCCCTGAAGATCAACATGGGACATAATCGTGGGGGTTTGGAAGATCATTTTCCTTTCTAAGTGGGTGATTTGAAGGTTCCATGTGGATGTTTCCAAAATTATTGGTACCCCCAAATCATCCATTTCAATAGGGTTTTCCATTATAAACCATCCATTTTGGGGTACCCTAATTTTTGGAAACACCCATGTTAATCTTCCAGGGTGTACGAAGAATCCACATGTTCGAGTTGTTTTTGTTCTACAGCCAAATACCGAGGTACTGCGCCATGCTGGTCACACCTCAAGGATAAGATTTTTTGGACCCACCAGCCACCAACCATAGTGGCTTCGAAAAAAAAATCATCATGGCCAGGGATTTTTTTTGTCAAAACCACTATGGATACATGGGACTGCTGGGTTGTTCATACATACATTTTTGATCATTTTTGCTTATAATGGCCCAACTAATGTTGATGATGTTGATGTATTCATGGAAGATATGTTTTGACTCTTCATGGATGGTTGATTTTTGGTTGATTTTCCATGGTGAATTAGTAGGTAAATATACCTTTCACATGGATCCTATGGGATTGTTTCCCAACCACCATTCTTCGGGTGTGATTTGTTAGTTTCAGGGCGGATGAGGTGTGTGGCTTCCTATTCCTAACATCTTGCTTGCTTCTGTTGTAGGATGGACATGTTGTAAGACACTTCGAACAAAATCTGACTCTCAGTCACAAAAACATACAAAACGCGGAACATGGCGCACTACTATTAAACAGGTATGTTTGCCAACAACAAAGGACTTTTTGTTGAGAAATCTGACCAACATTGATCTAACAACGCCTGCAAAATGGAATGTGGATCTGAACAAATCTCAGTCAAATGGGTAATCAAAACATCTTGCCAGCACCACCTTACTAGCCCAGCAAAAAACAATGAAAAAAACAGCTGAATCCTTAAAACGCTTGGAACAGCTTCCCAAAATCTAGTCTCCCAAAGGGTCGGTTGATAGTGATGAATCCCAATGGTAGAATCCGTAAAAATTCACCTTAAACAATTTTAAACAAGCAAAAGAAGATGGTTGGGAATACACCCCATAAGATTTTCATGGAACCTGAGAATACCCCCCTGGAAAAGGAAAATCATCTAAACCGAACCGTGATTTTCAGCTTCAAGATTCACGACCACGACAAACACTTCATGACCCATACCATCCATGTATGGTATATTTACCTACATTTGGTTGATTTTTATGGTAAATGTAGGTAAATATACCATACATGGATCCTATGGGTGAGTGCTTTAAGTTCGTAGAAATACATAAAAATCATCAACAAAAAATCTCCCCCTGGTTCTGGATTCGGATTTACGAGGCTTTTTTTTGTGTTTTTTTTGGTAACACCAATTATGAACTCTTAGCCTTCGTCTTAAAGGGAAATACAAAGAACAAAACAAAGCGTAATCATTACTATCTAATTGTTTCTCACTTAGCGAGTGGAACCCTGAAATAAAGTTTGTACTTTATTTTCCCTACTAAATATGTAATCCCAAAAAGTTTATAGTTTAGCCATTGGCCAAGTAAGGTTTGATTGTTTGATATATATGCTTGTCCCTCTGCTTATTTGTTTGTTTCTTCCTTTGATTTTTTTGTTTCTTCGTCTGTCTGATTTTTCAATTGCCAGGGGATGTCTACTTCATCTGTTCAAGTATTTTCACTGCATCGCCAAGGTACCGTTGTTGCACACCGGCAGCGCGGTGCGGAAGACCTGCGTCGGGAGTTTAGAGGGCGCATAGCATAGGGCTTCCGGCGGAAGTCTGCTCCCAAAATTCTGCATAGATACTGAAAATAGCAGGTTTTTAAAGATCCTCCAAGGATTCCAAGGAAAGGTTCAATCATAGACCACAGGTATGTAAGAAACTTTTAGATGTTTGGGACTTTGAGGGGTTTTGGGCACGCTTGATCACTTCAGTTGCAAATGATTTTCATGTTGAACTGACAGTCAAATTCAGAAATCTAAGCATAATTTCAAGCAGTTTTCGTTGAAGCATTTCAAAGCAATTGAAAGTGGTTTAACATCAAAAGGATCTGAAAATAGCTGTGAAACTGTAAACCAAAAAACTAGTTGGTGGTTTCAACCCCTTTTGAACAATATTATATCGTCAAATTGGATCATATTTCCCCAATGTTCGGGGTGAACATTGAAACTATTTCAAACCACCACCTAGTATATCTGATGCCACCCCCTCCAAGAAAGAAGCCTTGCCCAGGGTTACTAACCCTGATTGTCACTAAATAATTCCCTAGTTTTCCATAGATGACTCCACCCAAAAAAGTTTCGAGTTCCACTGGCACCTTGGTCTTGATGTTGAAGACACACAAATCTCCTGCCGAGGTGCCTGCAGTAGCAGCGAGTGGAGAGTGGGCACAACAAAAATCATCCCATATAACTAGACTCATGGGTTTGAGGTTTTTACAAAAATGTGTATCCATTGATACATAAAGATACATAAATATAACTATATATAATATACACAATGATATACATGTTATACGTAATATTTATAGTAATATAACCCTAGCTAGGAAAAAGGACATTTTAGATTCTAGATCGTGCAAAAGGGATCAGCCAAGTAGGGGTCTTTGCGTTTCTTTTATCAGCGGAGACGCGACTAATTTGGGGATCTTGAAAGGTTTTCAATGTGCAGAACCAGGGCCCGGGGGTATCAAATTAAATGAACATGTCACCCAAATCATTTAGTACTTAGTTCTAAGCAAATCGGATGTCCCTTGCCAGTGGCTTAACCTTTAGTCCGTCCGTTGCATCTAAACTCTTGCAATCAACTGAAAAAGTCTTTTGAATGGGCCCATGGGGATAATAAGATTGGAACCCTCAATCCTCTACAGATGGATTTTGATTGTCGTTTTGAGTGGATTCGACCAAACAAAGTTAGAATCATATCCCATATGCTCCAAGTATCAAATATTTACCTACATTTACCCACACAGTAACTTGAAGCCAAATGTAGGTAAACATACCGTTTTTCTTGGCGTCCCGTAATATCTGGGCACCTATGTGTTTCCCAACCAAAAAAACACAACAACCTAGCCTCGTGATTTCCCCCTCAGGTTCCTCCCCTCATCCCCCCCCCAAAAAAAAACTTGTTTCGCGGGTGGCCACCTGTGATAAGGAAGTCTCCGTTCACCATGCCACAAATGTGTTTCCGTTGCAAACCCGAGGGCGGAAACCTGTAGGGTCAAAAGGTCAAGATTTGGACCCTTTGGAAAACCCGAACAATCCTTCCATGGATGTCATCCTGGTTGTTTTTCATGACGGGATCCTTATTATATATAATGGTTTCATAATAATGATGATAATAATAATAAACATAATAATAACAATACTAAGATAATAATAATGATGATAATAATATAATCCATCGTAAATTCTGCGTTGCTGGGAAGGTTTTCCGCATTCCAACGGTATAAATCATCATGTCATTTGAATCGTCAACAAGAACGTGGGTGCAAAACAACCCCCAACCTTGGTTCCTTGTTTCTAAGAAAATGCCAACAAACCCCGAAAGGAACATACCCCAAATATCCATCATCCCTAGCTGTTTATGAAGGGAATCCTTCATGACTTTGGACTTTTGGGATATGCAGGGTATGTTCCGCCTTTCGGGGTCTGCTGGAATTGTTGGATCTGAAAAAATGGTTATCAAGTTTGCTCCCTGACCCTGCAAGTAAAGGTCTGTTTCACGTGCCCATCAATCCAAACTGAGATCTATGTTCGGAACTTGTAGTATTGATGCTTCAGAAATTTCAGAAATACTGTTGATGGTTCAGAAATCCGGCTACCCAGTTGATAATTAGTTCATCCAAGTATTTTCAGGGTAGTATAAACCCCAAGTACTTGTTTGGGATTTAACAGTAACACTTACATCCCCGAAACCTAACGGCTGGATACCTGGATACCTAAAATGATGGTTTGGCAAAGGTGGCTCCTTCACAATGGCCATTTTTTGGTATCTATGTTAGATTTGTGAGGTGTAAAACCGTATGAAAAAACGTGAGAAGTGTGTGTTTTTTTTCCCCGCCATCATTTTCTAGTTGGTGGTTGAACCAACCCATTTGAAACATAATATATATATATAATATATCGTGAAATTGGATCATATTTCCCCAATTTTCGGGGTGAACATTGAACATATTTGAAACAACCACCTAGAAATTAATAG
Source organism: Breviolum minutum Mf 1.05b.01 (assembly GCA_000507305.1). NCBI lineage: Eukaryota > Dinophyceae > Suessiales > Symbiodiniaceae > Breviolum > Breviolum minutum. The sequence continues at coordinate 59,152 of DF242034.1, read as the reverse complement.
GTCACATGGATTTCGTCCGACAAAATCAGAAGATCGGCAGGTTCAGCTCCAAAGGAAGTGCTCGTGTTTTTTTCGGGTTCCGTTGGACTGTCTGAATTTTCTGGATCCATTTGCCCTATAGCTGGCTTCCCACCAGCCAGCCATTGGTTTCTTGTTGTTGTTGTTGTTGTTGTTGTTGTTGTTGTTGATCAAGGAACCTTTTATAGATCCACACCGTTCGTATCTATGATGTACACCATGGCAGTGATCACCTTTATTGTAATGCCCCATCTCGTGCATGAAATATCGATCTATATACATATCTACATTTAAACATGAAATTTCAGCCAAATCTAGCCAAATTTAGTACACTCCCCTGGGAACAAACATATCCCACCCATAGAAACGGAAAAACATCTTCCTAGCAACCTTTAGTGGGGATATGTTAGTTCCCTGGAGGGTAAATAGTACGTACAAACATAGCATATTGGATCATTCATTCTTCCCATCCATTGACTCCATTGAGCCGCTTAAGACAAACCCAACCATATATCTCATACTATCCATGGGACTGGTATTTATACTGACATTTAAGTGACCTTGTGGGTAAATGTAGGTAAATATACCAGTCCCATAAATCATACGGGTATGAAAATCCTCAATGTATGGTATATTTATAAATACATTTTACCTCCAAAACTACCCAGATGTATAGGCCAGCCCCATTGAGCATCGATATTATGGATGTTTCCGAAAATAGTGGTACCCCCAAATCAAATCATCCATTTTAATATCGTTTTCCATTCTTTTCACCATCCATTTTGGGGGTTTTCCCCCTAATTTTGGATTTCCACCCATATTAAACTAAACATCCTCAACAGGTCACAACCTCATCATCCAAGATACTGCATGGCGTCACTATCCAAAGTGTAACACATCGACCTGTCCAGCCATGGGACCCATGGGCGACCCGGGAAACTTCGCCCAAGGTTCCGTGGCAATTTTGTCGGGTGCCCCTAGAAATTGCCAACAAAATACATGGGAAAAATGGGTGAACAAAAAAATGGGTCACTGGGGTGAAAAGAATCCCGAGAAGTGGAATTACCCATTGCGGATCCATGGGAATGGAATATTTACCTACATGAAAACCATGAAAATCAACCAAATGTAGGTGAATATACCATACATGGATCCTATGGGTTATAACAGGGCCCCTACTTATTAACTGGTAGGTAGGGGGCCCACTTTGCAAGTGGTTGTTTTTACATTCATGTTTGTTTTTGTACATTCATGATTAAGCTTTTATATACAAATTGCAGTCTTAAAAACCTCCGGAGATTTCCGAAACAAATTTCAAAGATCCATGGGATTCATGCAAAGTGGCTATGCTCACATCTTCCATGCTAACTGGTACCAACTTGGCATGAACATGGACTCTGCACAGCGGCACAGGTATTTCTAACGCTAAAACTTAGACAGAGAAGGGGTTGGAACAGCGGTTGGACCGATTCCGTTCACATCCAAACCGACCACTTCGAGAAGTAAAGTGTCTTTTTGTGAGTTAGATAAGTTTCAGTTTCATACTGTTGATGGAAGAAATGTTGCACCAGTTGAGGTTGGTAGTTTTTCTCATTATTTACAAGGAATATTACATACCAGGTGGTGCAGGATTTCTTCCATCAACAGTAGGTTGGGATTCTTTTGTTTTCATCTGTTTGAAGGAACAATCATGGTAATCATGGCAATCTGATGGTACCCCCGCAATGCCACTCGACCAAACATAATCGGCTATAAATGTTCTCCCCAAGGGTACTTTTTATAGCCTGAACAAACAGCAAAAAACAAACAACAACATAAACAAATGAATAAGCAAAAAATAAAAGAACATGAAACAAAGCATGGTAGATCATATACATGTATATATACTATACACTCCAGGAAACTAACATATCTGAGGAAGTTCGGAAAATCATCGACCCAAAAGCGCATGGATATGTGATCGTTCCCTGAGAGGTACTTGGAGGATCATCCCAGTAAGTAGTTAATAACCCCCACTTATAAATCAAAAAAAGGCCATTTGGAAGGGAACAACATGGAACAACCGTACTTAGGGGACTTAGAAACGATCACTATGTTTACGAACCACTTGCAAGTCATGGGATGATCCTCCAAGTACTTGGATGTCCCAGGAAGCTAGTAAATGGTTAGTAAATAGGTTATAACCTACTTATAACTGGTGTATGTTGAGGTTACAACCTAGTTAGTAACCATTGATCCTATCTTCCTGGGACATCCAAGGATCACCCCCAAAAAAAGCCGTTTCACAACCGTTGGCGACATCCGTAAGCCGCGCCTCATATCGAACTTCATCACGTGGTACAACACCTGACTGTCGTAGGTGGTGCATAACCTGAGTTTGTTGCGGTTGGTTTTCGACGTTGGAAAGATGGAGAAACAAACAAACAATCAAATGGTAAGGGAACCAGCGGTTCGTAGCAAATGTAATTCATGGATATAGCAAATAGCAAGGTACATTGAAGAGCATTTATGTACTGTATATAAATCTATAATATGTATATAACTTATTATATAACAAATATAGGTATAATCTATGTAAATCTATGTAAGTATATACATTGTAATCATAATCTACACGTCTAGCTTAGAACATCTTAGAAGCAAATGCGAACCTTGCTTTTATTTTGTGAGGTCGGTAGTCAGGTCATGGCCCTGACGTTGGCCCAAAGACAATGCCAATCTTGACTGCCAGTAGTCAAGGAGTGAACCACCTCTCCTAAACATTCCCCCCACTTCAGAAATCATTCCGAAACACTCAATGGGGCTAAGTCTATTTACCTACATTTAGGGTAGTTAAGGTAGGTATACATGTAAGTAAATACATTAAGCAATCATTAAGCCCCATTGAGTGTCTGTGACCTTGATGAAACCTGTTTGGATCCAGGATTCCAAAAAGGGCTGTTTAACGGCTTCCCATAGGGTCCGGAAATGATTGCTTGCACTGCACCATCATCATCCTCATCCCGGAACTTGTTCGGGTTTTTAACCTCGCGCTCCCGGTAAACCCCTATGAAAAAAAACAACCTAGAAAAAGTACAGTACCAGGAAACACCCCCAAAACATACACTATTTTTTAGAGGGTTTTTATCTGAGCCACGAAAAAAACAACTCCGACTTTCCATTATACTGGTTGGTTAATAGGGATCCTTATAATCGTTTATTAAATTCCCTATATAACTGGGTAGTATTCTATCCCCTATATAATCCAACCAGCCAGGGGCCCTTTTTTCATTGCTCATATATGGTAAAGACCCCTGGTGTGTAGGTGGAGCTCATGGTGAAATCAACGTTAAACCTCCCAGACTTGGATCTCCCAAAATGGTGGTGAAAAAAACTGGTGATTTGCTATGGTAATCCCTTTAAAAAAAAACACCAACTATATAGACAGATCCAAGGCTAAGAATCCCTAAACATATCCCTAACAATCCCTAATCAGATCCAAGCAAAAAGGGGCATCACGGTCCAGCCATCCATTTTTTGAGCTTTCCGACTGGTACGATGGATAGCGCCTCATTGCTTTGCAATCGGCAGATTTTTCAACGAGAAATCCACCGGAAAAAGCGAGAGTTTTTGGGATGCAACTTGGTGCTATTTACTGCTGATGGTTCAGAACTCGGGCGAGAAAACCACCTGGTATGCAATATTCCTTGTAAATAATGAGAAAAAGTACCGTTCCCTCAACTGGTGATCGCCGGAATTCTTCCATCAACAGTAGTACTTGGTGTTTTAAAGGAGGGACAGTTTGTTGCGACTTGGATTTGGAGATAGTTTTGGAGAAAAGATTGCATGAATCAAATATATAAAGTATTATTTGATTTCAGTAGGATTTCAGATCCAAACAATTGCAGTTCAATTGTTTGGTAAGGTTGGTAGTTTCAAAACAAGTTGAAAGATTGTAAAACCAAGTGATCGTTCTTGGATTTGCTGGCTCGTTCTTGGATTTGCTTGGAACTCGATGCGGATGGAAAAATAGTTCCAAGTTCCATATTCTCCCAAAAATGGTGATGACCACCATGGTACAATCCGTAAAAAAAACAAATCCAAAATTATACTTTAAATATATAAATATTTTCTCCTAGTAGCTGTGAAAATGCCAACAACATCTACCTTTCTGTCAAACAACCTGGATTTTCCTTCTCCCCCCGCCAGAATCCCAGAATCTGGGGTTCCTTGGCCCGCTAAGATCCATAATTGGACCCCAAACTCCCAAAAAACATGGACTCTCCGTCCTGATTTCGAGAAAAAAAAACGGGGATTTTTGTTGAATTTTTTGTTGGCTCCAAAACGGTCCGAGCCGTTGATTTGTTCAAAAAAAGGTGTAGTGATGATTGCAACTGGGGAGATAAGGATCTTTTTTTGTGTTGGTCTGGGTGAAATGACGCTGTATGGTGATGAAAGACATGGTGGGACAAACTCACTTAATAAGAATGCCTTTCTAGTTTTTTGGTTTCAACCAATTTGAAAAATGTTAGTCAAATTAGATCATCTCCCCTGGTAGGGGCGAAAAGAAAAATGATTGAAACCATGACCCAGCTTTGACAAGATTCTTGCCCAAGTTGTTTGTTGCTTGTCAAAAGGACAACTTGACACGACATGCAAATTTGCCAATCCTGCTGAAAGACTTGGCTACTACCCTGTACAGTCATCTCATGATGCATCCTGAAACTATGCCGAATTACAACGTTTAATATGTTTCATCCACTGGAAAGATCCAATCTGGATGGTGACAAACAGGAACATATCCTAACATTTAAGCTTGAAACCTGAAAAACAAACATCGAACGATCAGGTAAAAGAAAAAGTTGTCTGCAAATGTTCAAATACCTTCCAATTTTCTCAAAACATCCCTACACGTCCGGAGCAAACAAAGTGGCTGGTCTTTATCATGATCCACGTAAAGGATTCTCGATCCTACCAAGGGAAAAAGTTTGGTCGGCTTGGACTTCTTGGGAAGATGTCAAGTCTATCTTTGCCACCGCTCCGAACCAAATGATGATTTGGTTTGATTTTTTGACTAGTTGGTGGTTTCAACCCATTTGAAAAATATTAGTCAAAATGGGAATCTTCCCCAAATAGGGGTGAAAATAAAAAATATTCGAAACCACCTCCTAGTTGATAACACCGAAGTTGCGTTTCTCCTTTGAAAAACCAACAAATAAACCGACCAAACCAATGCATCCTGCGGTTGTAGACCACCTCACCGGTAGAGACCTGGTGAAAACACCAGCAAGGAGTCAGTTGGAAAAAAACAATCTATGGCATATTTACTTTCCTATAGGTGAATGGTTTGTTGTTGTTGTTGTTGTTGTTGTTGTTGTTGTTGTTGTTGTTGTTGTCGTCGTCGTCGTCGTCGTCGTCGTCGTTGGTGGTGGTGGTGGTGGTGGTGGTGGTGGTGGTGGTGGTTTGAGCCACCCGTTTCAGAAACAATTTGCTCATCCGATTGAGTTCATCTTCCCCAAATTTCTGAGGTAAAAAAAGCAGAAATCTTTACACCACCACCAAGATATTCATATGGGTGTTTCCTAAAATGGTGGTACCCCCAAAACACCCCAAAATGGTCATGTTTAGTAGGAAAAGCAATTGTTTTTGGGTACCACAATTTTAGGAAACCCCCATATACCTTTCATGGTTTCCTTGGGTAGACTTTTCCTAATTCCAGGTCGTCCCAAAACCTGGGTCAACGACTGAAGGATCATTCCAGTTACTAGTAGTAGGTGGTTAGGATAACCCCCATTTGGATAAAGCAATGGAAAGGTCAGTTGTAAGAGGAACAACCCCAGGAATTGGGGACTTACTAACCATGGCTATTAACCAGTTACTAACTGGGATGATCCTCCAAGTAGGATGTCCAACCCTCCGTGGGAAGGGGAACAACCCTACTCTCGGCAGTCCTGGGATGATCCTCCTTCAGAAGGGTCCAATCGTCCATTCTGAGTCAATGAAACCTTTCAAAGACCGTCCTGATAAACACTGGATCAACGACCATCATAATAACCCCGGAAGTCCTTGGCCACCATTTTTTTCTATTTTTTTGATTTCCGCACCACCATATTTTGCAAGGCTTTATTTATCATCATCATCCAAAAGTAAGTAACCACCATCTTTTAAATGGTGCTTGACCTCCAGGGATATATACCAACCCAACTGTTCAGGCCATTCTTCAATACATGAGGTCAACCCCGGGGGGATTGGTGGAGAAATCATGAGTGATTTTTCTGTACTTCATGGGATCATCATGGGAACCTACAACCTTCATGTTTTTAGAATAATATTCCATACTCTTAGGACCCAAAACCTTCATTTTTTCCAGGTTTTTGGGATCCAATGATCACAAAAGTAAAATGTGACAATCCTGGTGTTCACTAGTGAAAAATTATGGCTCTCCAGATTCAAAATGAATCTGAAAACAAGTTTCATATGCTCCATGGGACTGGAAATATCTATCTAGATCTGGGATAAACATTTATGGTAATAGTAAAGGTAGGTAAATATTTCATATCTATAAGAGCATATTTAGGTAGGTAAAGTTTCCCTTTGTCGCCAAACCCAACGGAGTTGCGTCGGGGGTCACATCCATCGAAAAACCCGACCCGACAGTCCCCAGGGTATTGAGTGCCGCGACATCCCAAACGAAGATCCTCAAGTCGGTGAAGTCAGTGATGGGAAGTCATGTCATGCCGCCAGCTTCGTGGAAAAATGATCTTCAGAAAACCACCACCAAAAAAATAATGAAACCCTTGGCGATTTTACTGGTAAATTGTTGCAATTCCCAGGCAAATTGTCCAAACAAATAAAAACTATTACCTTCTATATAGCTCTTGGGATGGATAATCATGGAACGCATGCTGAGCTCATCGGACATTTGGTTGGCACCCGTCGCCACTAGAAAGCGGCCATCTGGTGAGAAGCGCACCTGGACACCCACCGTTTCGTCAAGGTTGTGCAGGTGAACTTGGAGGTTCAACCCAGGTCTCGACTCGTGCCATGGGGTTCCCCACGTTTTCTGCATGTTTAGGGGTTATTTCACCCATATATCCATATACCGGGGGTCATGTAACCTTCATTTTTCCATGGGTTTTTTCGGATCTTTTCGGTTGGTTAGTAACCATGGTGAACTAATTTCCAGCTGGGATGATCCTCCAAGAAGATGATCCGATTTTTCAACCCCCCAAAAAAACATGCCAGGTAAAAATAGACACGACAAAAAGTGGGAAGATATACCTGAAGAAGAATAAGTGGGAAGATGGTTTGAGGCTAACATTTTTTTATAGGTCCCTCAAGAGACGAGAAAAAATTGACCAAAACTTTTGATTGTTAGTAAGCTACATATATTATAAATCATAGTTTGCAAACAATCCCTACAAAAATCTCAGGTCCCAAAATGGGACGATTTACTAAGATTTGGTAAATGAAAAAATGTCCTCCCTGTGAAGAAATGACTTATGAGTTTGTGTGTGGTCAATCTTTGGGTTTCTACGGGACGAACATGGCATGTTTTGCTTCGGGGATCCCCAAAAGCTTTACTTTCCACATTTTCCACTGTTGAGAGGTCTCTAAGGGTTTAAGTGACTAAGGTCTAACCAGTTATAGACTGCCTTTTTTTGAAAGGCAAGAGCTCCAACAAAACTCCACTCCAAACAAAGAAAAGCCGGGATCCCTACACACAGGACCGAATGGGCAAGACCTGAGTTGGGGTCAACGCGTGAGATGATGTTTCCTGGTCGCTGAGAAGCATCCAAATTCGTATCTAGGAACTAGGAGGTTGCAAAGATGTTCAGTTGCGTGACGGCGGCTTCAGGCTTTACACTCCCTGAAACTAACTTATATCACATCCAAGGGTTATGCAGGGAAGATCGTTTCCTTTTTCCATTGGTGGGATATGTTACAAGGTGGGCCCCTACTATCAACATTTGCAAGACACCAAATTGTGAACACCTGATCAAACTCTCGGTTTTCCCATCTCGGATCGAAAACTTCTTTTTTTGCGGGGGATCCGAAGTCTCAAGTTAGACAACCGACATGAAACTAGTTGGTGGTTTCAACCCATTTGAAAAATGTTCGCCAAATTAGATCATTCCCCAGGTAGGGGTGAAATAAACAATATTTGAAACCATGCTAGGAAAGCTTCCCAACCAACCTACCCAACCGACCCAACCGCGACCAACCCGGTCGAAAAAACCAAGGAACCATTGAAGTCGATATAGCGACTTCTGTGGTCAAAGTCCCAAACCACCACTGGCCTTGAGGTTGTTTTTGGCATTTTTTTGTTTCAAGGAAAAATGTCCAAATGAGCCACGGTCAAAAAAACCGGCCCTACATCCTCCATCAAATCCTGGTTGTTTAATAGGGATCGATCCTGAAAAATGGTGTATGAAATAATCACCCAAAAAATGGGTACTTGTAGTATAATCCCCTATATACCCTGTACAACCAGGATTTTTTTGATTGCTCAAATGAACGGAATAATGGAAGTGAAACAAAGGCCAAGAGAAAAGGTTTGGGCTTTGGGTAGTCTTTTGGGCCGGATTGATTTCAAATGGCATGATGTTGTTGGGGAGGCATGAGGAGGTGATGCTTTCGATTGCAGCAAACCGGCTGCTCCAGTTGCTATGGAGAAGATCTAATCTTATCTTAGATTTTGATGTCAGGTAGTTTCGTTTTCACCACATTGTTTTACATCCACAGTATTTTTCAGCAAGCAGAATGTGAACATGTGAATCAACAAAAGTCACCAAGAACAATTCGGGTCTACCTGCCTTCAAAACCTGGGGGTCATTCAAATGCAGTTTTGGTGGTCCTGTTGGCTTTCTAGTTTACATAGCAAACCCATGTTTTTGCTGTTAGTGGGCGGGGGGTTGGGTCTAGTATATGGGTTGTGTATCTGTATGAGCTCTTGGCAATGTCTATACATGATTTTCACCCAGAACTTGCATATCCCTGGAAGTCTACCACAATTTAAAAGATAGTAAACTTCCTTTTGGATGATGATAAACCTCTACTTAAAAACTGGTGTTATGGAAAAAAAAAGGGTGGCCAAGAATTTTCCAGGGATATATGTAAAACTTTTCATGACACACCACACCTCAGCCAAAAGTTAATTGATGGAACCTTTGGGGCCTGGAGGGTTGGATATTTGGGATCCCCCAAAATGAAGCCCGGGATTGGGATACTTAGGGGGTACCCCAATTCGAATCCCAAACCACCGGGGCCCAAAACCACCAAGCCTTATCATTGGTTGAACACCTGGTTGGTGGTTTTTCACGCAACCCATTTGAAACATATGCCTATGCGTCAAATTGGATGAAATTTCCACACAGGGATCCGGGTGAACATCAAAAAATGATGGTCAAACCACCACCTAGAAAATTCCTAACCAACATATACTTGGATGTCCGAGGAAGATAGTAAATGGATAATAACTAGGTTATAACCCCAATATACACCACTTATAAGTAGGTTATAACATGTTATAGCCTATTTACTAACCATTTACTAACTTCCTGGGACATCCATATAAAGGGGAGATTCCCTTAAAAATAACCACCATCTAAGCTCGACACCGTGAACCGATCCCGTTGGTCCAAAAGCGCAACGCCGAGATCCCCAGCGCTACAGCACCTTTCCGAAAGGGAGAACCCAACCTGAAGAGAGCCATGCCGGTTCGTCTAAGATGAAGGGTTTCAAAAACCCTGGTAACTGGGGAACCCTAAGGATTCCTAGTAAAGATTGGGGAACCTTAGGGAAGATTAGGGGAATCACCACCCGCCCCTTAAGAATGCTATTGACAAATGACACTGGAAAACATAACTGCATGAATGAAGATGTATATATCTTTCCCCTATTAAAAACAATGAGGTGATTTTTCCAGCGGTTGTCATTAAAAAGGTTTTCGGGGAGGTAAACGGTAAACTTGATTTTTGCTTGTCGTCATTTTCAAGTTGGGTTCACTTACAAATCATAAGATTTCAATGACCCATAGCATCCATGTATGGTACATTTGCCTACATTTACCATATTTTACCATTAATAACAACCATTCATGTAGGTAAATATACCATTCCCATGGACCGGTAATGGGTGATAGAAGTCTTTCTTCAATATAAACACATCTCATCGGGTCGCTTTGTCATGAACCGTGAACCTTAATCTTAAGCCGGCTCGGATTATCGGACATACCACCATCACCCGCAATCTTCGAACCTCTCAATCAGTTGTTTGCAGGAAAACGGGGCAATGATTGTGTCATTGAGGCACGATGAACCTGTTTCTTGTCTGCCAAAGGCAGAAAAAGGTAGCAAACAACGATGATTATTCATTGTCCATTGTTGATGAACGACAATAAAATGTGGTGCTGTTGAGAAAACCAAAGCGATTTTTTTGGAAGAAGCACTGTGGCATTCAAATGTTTTTGGACGCTCCAATGAAATCATGACTCTCATAGTCATAGTTGGAGCCTCACTTGTGAAGTGTGACTTCCCCACAAAGAGATGCAAAATAGCAAAGAAAAATGACATAAACACAAAGGACATATGAATCAGTCGAATGAAACCAACCCATCTCTAATCTTTTGAACTGGGATTTTTACCTAAGATGCTTGGAAAACAGTAACAACATGTATTCAACATGTAATACATATTCTCGCAAATGCTGGTTTGATAGTGATTTACCATGCCAGAATCCGTAAAACAAAAAAAACACCTTATAGCGCTTATACCAATCCAAACAGTGGGCCACCCATCACACCCATGGCATATATTGGTCCCTGAATCTTCCAGTTCCCTTTATATTTGAAACTGAGCTTCCATATCAGGTAACGATCGACACTTGGTTCTAAATTTATAGGGAACTGGAAGATGAGGGGGAACTATAAGGCTCTTTGCCCAACATGCCCCCCACACCCTATTCCTCCCCCCCAAAACTGAGAGGCTTCACTGACCGCTGGCCAAAAGTTTGCCATTCAATGACAGATCAATGGCCGAAACCTAGGCGGAAAGTTTCAACGGCTGAAAACCCGACCGGAATTTTTGTGTCTTTAGAGGGGTTGAACCCATACCCTTACCATCCATGGGAATGGTATGTTTACCTACATGAATGGTTGTTTGTAATGGTAAAATATGGCAAATGTAGGTAAATATGCCAGTCCCATGGATGGTATGGGATAGTTTGGGAGCAAAACATGTCAATGCAAAACTTCAACGAACAAAAAATACATGCACCTCACTCACAACCTTTTGAAAAAAGTCGAGCCAGCATTTTTTCTGAAAAATATCTTGGTTTTCCTTTCGTTTTCCACCATTTTTGGTTCAAAATGACGGCGTGCAACTGCCGGTCCAACGGCAACTTCCAAGGGGTTTTGTTTCAAAACTGCATGCCGGGCAACGTCATTGTCATGGCCTCTGAGAAACTCTTGCTTGTGAGGATCCTCGAGGGGTCGTCATGAGGGAAGCTCCGGGAAGTTGCAGTTCGAAATAATCCCATGGTCCCATCCAGGTATACTACATTTACCTAGTTGGTGGTTGAACCAACCCATTTGAAAAATATTAGTCAATTTGGATCATTTCCCCAAGTAGGGGTGAACATAAAAAATGTTTGAAACCACCACCTAGATATTTACCTACATTTATATGGTTGATTTTGATGGTTTTCATGTAGGTAAATGTACCAAACATATGGGATCCTATGGGATTAAAATGTAAAACTCGAGTTAGTGGTTTAACTGATTTGAGACAAAATGTGAATATGCTCATCAAATTGAATCATTTCCACAATAAGGCAAACAATAAACATCTGTGAAAACATAGTAAAATTAACCATTTGGAGATGTGTTTCATTTTACAAATGAAGAACTTCCAGCTAATAAAGCGTACTTTTATGGATGCGTTTCCTGTTTCACCAGGCAACTGCACTTGTGAACTTGTGAACTTGTAAACCACCAGGGATGTGTATCACTGACTCACAAGGCCCTTTCCCAGCATTGCAAAAACAAAAAAAACAACACCCGTATACCGAATTCACCCGTGGGTAGTTTCAAATTCCCCTGTGTCAAATGTTTTTGTTTGTTTGTTTGTGTGGTGGAAACAACAAAAACACAATCATGGCGTTTTTTCCACGTGCTTCCTTTGGTATGAAGAAAAAGTTGGCTTTTTGATTTCCAACACCGTTTTTTCGGAAAAAACAACACGTTGTCAAGTCGGACATATTCAGCCAAAATGGGAGTGAACATTCCAGAAATTGCTTGAAACCCACCAAGTTGACTAAAAATGACTAAACGTCACCAACAATATATTGGGTTGAGCCCCTGCCCAGTAGTAGTCATCACCAGGATAACCATATCTAGATTTTTAGTAGGGGATCCCTACTAAACCTTCATTTGCCATTGTTAGTGGGAGATGATCTGGCAAAAAATCAACGATATCTGATATCTTCAAATGGTCAGGCGCATTACCTCAAAACCCTTCAAAAATAAGGCGCAAAGTAGACCCAACACATAACAGCACTGGACACCTTAAAATGTCAATTTGTCAACTTTAAGAGAAATATGTTTTTTTTGTTCGATAATTGTGAAAAATATAAGTGATATAAATTTCAGGATATCATAAAAATTAGAAACATAATATGATGATATCATGTCTCCAGTCCATATGAAAATAAAAAGCTAAAAAGCACCAGAATTTCTTGGAGCTAAGTTCAAAGAAAAAACAATGAAGTACACCCTTTGCAACTGAAATAGTACCTGGAAAAAAAGTCATCCATGTTTCTCGCTGTTAGTTACAGGATGGGCTAGGGAAGGTCAGGTTTTTGTTGAGCTCAAAATCTGACTCTTGAGGACCCTGGAATTTCTCAATAAACCAACAAAGCAAACCAAAAAACAGGCCGGGTTTTCAAAGCATTGTGCTTTTTTCCAAACCTGGGGGTACCCAGCTCACGGTAGCTCCCTATTATATCTATTATGCTTCGGGATTTCAGATACCCCCGAACCTGTGTTCATCGCTCCCTTCCGTTCGCACCAACGAAATCGTTTTGCCATGACACATTGACGTTCTCAATGATGATCGCAGAAGCGGCCGAATAGATCAGTGTCTCTGCCTGCCGAGATCCGAACAAAAATCCAAACTGGGAATACATTCTCCCAGGTAAGACTATCCGCTAAGATATCCTGAGGATGGGATTGGATCCCTAAATTTCACTCTAGGGAAAGGTTTGGATTCTTACTTGGAGGATCATCCCAGTTTGTAAGTGGTTAATAACCATGGTGATCGTAAGTCCCCTAAGTAGGGATATGTTTCTTCCAAATGGGCTGTTCATGGCTTACAAAAGGGGGTTACTAACCAGTTACATCCACTGGGATGATCCTCCAAGTAAGTGGTTAGTAACCTCACATTATCCTCCCATTTAGAGGCCATGGAAAAGCCATTTGGAAGGGGTCCCACAACCCCTGGTCTTGGGGAACTTACGATCACCATGGTTATGAACCACTAATTAACATTAGGGATGATCCTCCAAGCAGGAGCCACCATAGATTCTTATGACATTTTTTGGGGTTTGGGGATCCCTTTAAAAACATCTATATACACTTTAATTTGTAAGTTAGGAACGGGCAAAATATCAGGCAATATAAGAGCTTGTTCAACAACCCTTTCCACTTCATCCACCCCACGAAGCTATTTTTCTTCGGTGATCCAAGGGAAAAGAGTTTCGAATTTTGATCACGACGCAACTCTTGTTGCAAAACGGTACCTATAGTTGCATAATGTCAAAAATTATGAATGTCGCAATTTGAAGGTTGAACATTTCGTCATTCACGGTACACCAAGCTTTCCAAATCATGAAAATTAATTACTCATTAAAACATGTGTCTCAGATCAAAATCACAATCAACAAACCAACCAAACAAAACACAAAAAAAACAAACATCTCCAATGTCTTTTTTCAGAGCTCAGATGTTTTTTTTCCCCACTTGGTTTCAACCATCATCAACACCATCCCTCCCCCGTGGCTTTGAGTGAAGCTTCTCACACCTCTAAGGGATGATAGCGAATGGTGCCCAACTGCTTTCCACCATAGCCGATGAAGTGTTCGAGCTCCACGACCGCCGACTGAGCGGTTTGTGGGGGGGAGCTGCAAGGGAGTGTTGTTGGTTACGGGGTCGTTTGTTGTGGGTGTTTCCAAAAATAGGGGTACCCCAAAATGGATGGTTTATAATGGAACACCTTCTTGAAATGGATGATTTGGGGGGAAAACCCACTATTTTCGGAAACATCCATATGTAAATAATAGGATTCTTAAGGGGGGAGGGTGGGGTGGTGATACCTCTGATGTTCCCGAATGTTCCCTAAGGTTTCCCAATCTTTCCTATAGGATTTTTTTTAGGGTTCCCTAGTTACCCCCTCCCCTTGAACACTGTCCTGCTAAGAAACTTAGGTAAGTAAATGGATTATTTCTCCCCTTTTTGGAAGTAGGTTATTTAAAACACCCCGTTCAGTAAGTGGAATAAAACACCTGCTGGTACTTGGTAACAGTGAATGGATTATATTATAAGTAGATTATTTGAAACACCCGTTTCAGTATAGGTAAAATAAAACAAACCAACTTACTAACTATATCTAACTATACTTGTTGGTGGTTTCAACCCATCTGAAAAGTGTCAGTCAAATTGGACATCTTCTCCCAAATAGGGGTGAACATAAAAAGTATTTCAAAACACCACCTATCCATATGGGTGTTTCCGAAAATAGTGGTACCCCAAATCATCCATTTTAATAGGGTTTTCCATTATAAACCATCCATTTTGGGGTACCTCTATTTTCGGAAACATCCAGATAGTTACGATCACAAACCCAAGTGGACATCCCAGATCTCAGCGTCTCTTGGTCCTCCTGCCATTGAAATTTCCGCGTCACCTCATTAAGCTTGAGATTTTTCGATGATCATTGGGATACACCTCTGCCAGGGGGGTTGGCAGGTGTATCCCCTATTTTATAGGGAAATGTATGTATAACATGGGTTCGCACAAATCTGTATAACATTGATAATTGGATCATAATTGCCATGATAAAATGATAATTTTGTCATCTTGCTGTCGGATGACATGGATGTTTATGGTTTTCATGTAGGTAAATAGACCAGTCCCATGGATGGTATGGGATTGGAGTACGCACAGTTGGATCATAATTGGATGATAAATGGATGGATGATGGACCTTCTTTTAGATCATAATTTCCATCCAATTTCATGGCTAGGTCAACCTACCCAACCCCAACATACCCACCCTCAGAAACAAAATGAAATATATAAGGTCACAAATAAGATGAAGCAAGGCTTCAATAATAAGGCCTTATTAAGGGAAACCTTAAATGGGTTTTCATAAGCCCTGATCATAAGGCCATCATACAAACCATCCACCCAGCACCTCGATATATCGCACCATCTTTCTGAGGCTGCAGACGATCGTGTCGACAAAACCCGCACACCTCATCCGTCCCAGCCGCAGCAACGGACACGGGAGGGCGGCCGACACACCGCGGCCCCGACGTTGATCTGAAAAAAAACAACGGGCAGGGAAAAACTGGAAAAAATTGTTGGTTTTGATTTTGTGTTCTTAAATGTTTTTGTTCCATTCAAAGTGCTGCTGTGAATTTGAAATTCGTTTCAGAAACAATTTTCTCGTTTTGATGCGTAAGTGCAGATTCCAGCAAATCCTAGTCTTCCAAAATTATTCATCCCTACCTCCGGAAGTGTGTGGACACAATGAAAGTGTTCTTCTGTTTTTTGTTGATCCAAACACAGATCCTCACAAGGCATTTGTGATATCTTAGGTTCTTGTCACTTCCTGAAACTGTTGTGTTTTTTTCTCCAAGAAACGCTTCCCCAAAGGAAAGTCGGAAAGCACATCTTTCAACTATCAACTTTCATGTGCTAGTATATATAGGATGCTAGTGTTGCAAGAAATCTGGCCACGTGGAGTATGTGATACTGTTGATGCCCCTTAGATTATATTGGATGATTCATGGCAGGATCCTTTTAATTAGTTGATACTGTTGCTGACCAATCTCTTCTTTTCGCTTCTGCGTTGCTCATCAAATGCACTGAATGCACGTGCAGTCATCGAATTACTGCGAGAGGCCCTTCTGAAGCTACTAGTTTCTCCACTATAGTCATGATTCTGAAGCGAAAATGAACTTTCAAAACCCTTATGACATTCCATCATACTGATTGGTTAATGGGGATCCTTATGCTGGTTTATTATAATCCCTATATAACTGGATAGGCCAGCAAATAATCAGGGGTTTGGTTACCGCTCATCTGAAAACACGCCTCCCCAGCAGCTAATGACCTCTCAACATACGATCTTTTGAAACAACTCAGCTGTCAGTTGCAACAAAGTGGGCCCCTACCAGTAATAAATGCAATTATAACCTCTATAAATGAATGGCCTTATAAATGGGCCAATGGGTAACTGCTTCTTTCACCCCTATAAGTGGAGGTATCGGCCCTTATAAAACTAGTTTTTTGGGCCTTTGTAAAGACCAAACTTTTTAACCTTACTGCAATTGCTACTTACAGTCTTACAGTAACCAAGATTAGGGGAATCACCA
>DF242034.1:0-37500 GCA_000507305.1 Breviolum minutum Mf 1.05b.01 | reverse complement strand
GGTGCGGAACCCCCCTTCGACGTCAAGATTTGACAGTGGCTAACATGTTTGAGGTGAATATGTAGCCCGTACCATCCATGTATGGTATATTTACCTATACATTTACATTACATTTACCATATGTTACCATTAAAAACAATCATTCATGCCGGTAAATATATAAGTCCCATGGATGGTAATGGGGTAGTGAAAACCAAGACAGTTTTTTGGAGCTTTTGGGATTCAGTATATACCTTCGGTTGTCCCCTTTCCCAGAGTAAACTCGTCACCATATAGGCATCATCACTTACACTCCCTGAAACTAACGTAGCCCCTAAAAATAGGCCCTCCCAAAAGGAAACTAGTATTGCAACCATCCATTTTCAGGTGCTACGTTAGTTTCAGGGAGGGTGGTTATAATATATTTGTATGTATAGGTGACACCTGGTTGGTTTCCAAAACAACAATCCTGACGAGCTTATATTGGGAAGGGGGACAATCCATGGCCTTAAGCCTTAAACCTTCAACTTACGACCTGGGGAAGCAGCTGCCCCCAGCTCTTTGGGGAAGCGAATTGCTGCTCCGACACAGTGGCATCCTCAAAGTGCACCCCTGAACTCACATGATATATATATATATATAGTCATGACTACAGGCCCTGAAACTAACATGACCCCTGAAAATGTGCCCTCCCACATGGAAAGTAGTATTCCAACCATCCATTTTCAGGTGCTACGAGTATGTTAGTTTCAGGGAGGGTAGATGTTGAAGGCGAAATAAACATTTCCCCAAAAGAGACAAAAATCGGATATACAACAAAAAATGTCCAAAAGAAAACAACCCTATATGGCAGTTCTTTGTACCCTCCTGTCCTTTTTGGGGATGGTGAGTTCACGTGATCCCTTCAAAGGTTGAGTAAGTGACCTCCAAATAGGGTATCAAAAAGGGTCACGAATTGAAACACCTGGTGGTGATATACGTGCATTCTTCATGGAAACAACCGTGGTTGTTTAGGGTATATGTGATGAAATACTACCCAGTTATGTTGGGATTATAATAAGCCAATTCTATCCAAAAGCTTCAGGTCATGGTGATGTTTTACCTTTCAAACTTCGATCATCCTTTGGATGTTTCGATCTACAAAAAAGACTACAAAAACGGAAGGATTGAAAAAACCACACGGGGTTTGATATAATTAATGCGACATATTGAAACATCACAAATTCACAAGTGGATGACATCATCATTTTACTATATATGTTCTTCTATTTTTCAGAAACCAGCCCCCAAAATATGGACATACATATGCCATATGCTCCATGGGACTGAAATACTTACCTACATAAAAACCCACAAATTTGAGCCATTCATGTAGGTAGATAAATATTTCAGTCCCATGGAATAATATGGGTTATAGCAAACCTTGAATCCGAGACCTCTAAGTACTTTGAACCCAAATGACCTCTATTTTTGAGCCGGTCAAACCCCCAAAACAAGCCCTAACCTCCAACCAACAACAAAGGTCATTTTGGGTGTTTCCTTAAATGGTGGTACCCCCCCAATCTCCACCCCAAAACGATCATTTTTAGTAGGAAAACCCATGGATTTGTTGGGGAAGCCCACCATTTTAGGAAACCCCCATTTGACTTCCAGGTAGAACTTAAGAACTCACAAACAAAACAATCCCATAACTGAGGTTCCCCAACCGAAGACAGAGTGAAGCCTCGAAAATCAGCACCGAAATCTTGACTCTAAAAACGCTTAGGTTAAAACGGAGATCATTTTTTTTATTCTGACCCTTAAAAAAATATCAGATTGCATCATTTCCCCAGGTAGGGGTGAAAATATAAAAGTATTTGAAACCATCACCGAGAAAGAGGTCCAATTTCAACAAATGAAAGGGACGCGTTCGTTTTTTGGTGGAATAAAAAAAAACAAGTGCTGGATTTCTGTGTTGAATATGTCACACCTGCCAGCACGCTCTAGTCACCCCAAAAATTTGACAGACCACAAATGGCCATATTTAGAAGGAGTCACCTCTTCCAAATCATCAGTTTGGGTATCCATGTTAGTTTTCGGGGATGTAAAGAGTTGCTTAATGGCACCTCTTGCCCCTTACCATCAATTCTTACCCCTTGAAGGGTCAAGAGTTCGGCAAATGGTTGTAAAGAGTTCCAACAAATATCGACCACCCCAAATGCTGATGAATAGCATAATACCCAGAGGATCCATGTCTTGTTTATTTATCTGCACTTTTGCTTATGTCAAATGTAGGCAAATAGATCAGTCCCATAGGTCCTATGGGAAAGAAAGAACGTTTCAAAGTAGAAAGAAAAATATAACCTTTCATGCATATTTTCATCAAATCCAAGAGATAAGATATTCAGTACCTTAAGGAGACATCACTGTCATGGTTTTCGTCGCGACTGTTTGCTTGCCGTGGTTTAAAATCAAAACTCTCAAACTAGGATGCTTGTCACGGACCAGTACAAGTAGGAATTCATAAAATCTATACTAGTTGGTGGTTTCAACCTATTTGAAAAATATGAGTCAGAATGGGAATCTTCCCCAAGTAGGGGTGAACATACACATATTGAAAACCGTGCGCCTGCACTACCGAGTCAACCTACCCTGCCCTAACACACTTCCCCCCAAGAAATAAGGGTTTAATAAGGCCTTATTAAAGGAAACCAATAGGTCCAATAGATTGTAAGCCCTTAATATTGTTGCAACTGGTACACCTGAAACAGCCAGGATATTTCCTTACCCATAGGATCAATGTATGGTGTATTTACCTACGTACATTTACCATAAAAATCAAGCATTCATGTAGGTGTATATACCATTCCCATGGATCCTATGGGTTATCTACTACACCCTGGAAAATTAAGATTTTGAACTTCAAAGTCATGCAGGTGGAAGGTTCAGATAATTTCCTTGTCAATTGTAGGGGGTAGATGTGTAGGTGAACCAGCCGTGAAAATGTTCCAGGGTTTATTCCCCACGATACAAATTCAGATATTTAACAACTTATAGTTTCATTCAATTTGCTTATATTTCGGAATCTGAAACAGCCGTTGGACTCTCATAAACTCTTTCACACTCAAAAAACCTTTCAAGGGCTGTCAAGCACCCAATTCAAAAAAGGAACATCATCTTCCAAACATCCATGACGACTTTTGGGGTTCAAAATGTTAGTTTTCTACTAGTAGGATGTATGCCGCACCATGTATTTGTTTCTTGGAGGATCATCCCAGGATGAAGTAAGTGGTTCATAACCATGGTGATCGTTTTCGTCCCCTAAGTAGGGATTCCTTCCCCTTCCAAATGGGCATTGCATGGCTTATCAATGGGGGTGATCCTAACCAGTTACTAACTGGAATGATCCTGCAAGTTCCCGTGTTTTCATCTCTGAAGCCATGGTGGAAACTCCAATTTTTAACCCACGGGGAAACCCTCCATCCCTCAGACGTCCGTCAAATCTCCGCCTTGAAGGAACCAGAATCTTCCGCGGTTTCTGGCGAAAAGAGGTGGTTTTTTGGGAAGGTCCAAGGCGGACTCTCCAAAGATGCAACGAAGATGGTAAGGCTTGGTATCCCTTAGAACTACCCCCCACCCAGTAGCGGTCACCACCAGGATTATTCCATTTTTAGTAGGGAATTAAATATTCCATACATGGAGTATAGGGGACTTACAACCCCCTTGAATTTATTTTGAGGGGTAGCAAATTGTTTGAATCATTTCAATTCATCAAATTTAAACAACCATCATTCACATTGCAACTTCAAACTGGAGCCAAGTTCTATGTTTTCACCAGCGTTCAAGTGGGGGAATTGCTTCGGTGATGAAATATTGTCATGTTTAAACCTATCCGAAATGAGTGCACAATCCAAGAAATCTCCAACAGGACCCACTGAACGGACCCCTAAATCTGAGTATCTAATAGCTCTAGGAACTTATTCAGTTGTGGATGGACACAAGCACTGAAGCCATGCCATACATACCAAAGGACTCTTCACATTTAAAACGTCTGGATATATCAGACAGTTGATCATCAGATTGGTGGTTCAGTGTGCTGAGGGAAACCTCTCTGAAAACAAATTCTACAAATTCTGTGACTTATTACATAGGTCAAAAATAGCATTTATCATATTTATCTGGCCAAATCATAATATTTCACGAACCCAGATTTTCTCTGAAATTTTGGGAAATTTTTCCTTCCTCAACTACCTTTTGGATTTATCAACAAATCGACACTTTCCGATGGATTTCCATAGGCTAAGCCTTCCTCACCTTGAGTACTTCCATTTGCTTTTAAAGGAACTCTTTCAAATTTTGCCTAGGGCCTAGATCAGTGAAGTTTTGCTCATTTCGGAGTTTTTGTTGTTCCTTTTGACTCACTGTCAAAAAAAAACAGATGAGACGTTTTCAGAAAAAAACAAAGAAACTCTTTCAACAAAAACCATGCCAATCTTTGAACATCTCTTTTCTCATCACCCCCCCAACAAAAATGACAACGAACAAAAACCAGCCATGATTGTTTTGCCAAATCCTTCTCCATTTTTTTTTGAAGATTCAAACATTTTGGGGGACACAAAATCTCACATTTTTTTGGGGGACTTAGACTTGGAACTTCTTCGGTGGTTTCATCCTTCAACCCCCCTCCTCATCCAGAAAGACATACTGCTGATGGTTCAGAAATCCAGTAACTCACCAGTTGGCGGAACGGCAGTTTATCCTATCATTTTTACAAGGTTTCAAAAAACATCCCAGGTGGTTATTTAGCCGGATTTCTGAGTCATCAACAGTAGCTCCTCGAATTATAGGAGATGAATCGGAGATGAATATATTGGAGATACATTGGGATAAGAACTCCACCAAGGATGTCCTTTCCACGATTGCATCCTGGTTTGGGGGTAGATGCAAGGGACATGATACCGTTGATGGAAGAAGTCCTGCACCACCTGGGACGTATAAAACCTGGTACTGTAAAAAATTGGATGCACTACCAATCAACTGGTGCAGGATATCTTCCATCAACAGTATGATTTGGGATCTATTCATATTGAGATACTCTTCAAACAAAAAATCTAGACCCAAAGACATCCAAGATGGATGTAGATGATGAATATCTATTTTTCATAGTTTCTCAATTCACCCTTTCTTTCACCATGTTCACTTTTTTAGATCAAATTTTCAAGCTGTTGTTGACTGTTGGTTGTTTGTTGTTGGTGCTCTTGTTGGAGTCGTACGTCCGTATGTCTGCTGTATTGCTTCCAAGCCCCCCTGGCTTTGGAAAGCGCCGCTGCATATGGCTCGGTCTCACCAAGACCTGTATGCTTTTTTGCAGCCACAGTGGATGGGTGGAATGGTGGCTCCAAGGCACCGGATCCACGGATCCAGGTTGCATGGTATATGTCACTAATTGAATGCTTGATTTTGATTCAAAAACACACAAATGAATCAAATGATCTCATTTTTCGCCATCCCTGAAACTAATAGCAAAACACCTCTGAAAATAAGCCATCCCAAGTGGAAAATTTGATCGAATTCAGCCTTTGATTTATCAAAGCGTTTGCTGTTACTTGATGGGTATTAGTTCGCAATGTCAAGTTGATACTGCCATAGTTGACCAAATTCGAACAGGCAAACATCTATCACATTTAACAGCCATCCGTATCCCAGAAAAGAACCTACTTGGTTGAAATGGTCTCAACCATCTGAAAAATATGCTCGTCAAATTGGATCATTTCCCAAGGTAGGGATGAGCATTTTATAATGTTTGAAACCACCGCCTAGATTTCCATTCAACCCTGAATTGCCTCCCAAAAAAAACAACCCCTACAACAACTCTGGCTTGATGGCTGGAAAAAAATGCTCGATTGAAACAATCGCACCACATGGTAAACTTTGAAAGGTGATGCGTCCCATGATAGAAACTCTTGAAAGGGCCCACCAAAATCAACAACAAACATATTTAATCATATTTAAAACAACTGCTGGTGGAATCTTCTTACTTTATTACTTTATAATACTTTATCTTGGTAGAACTGCTGGTGCCATCTTGACAAACCGAGGATTTTTTTTTCGGTTCCATAGATTGTTGAAGAAAGGGCCCCTGCATCACAAGGACCAGTCGCCCATTGGAAGAGGCGTTGTTGTCTTTCTGACCCAAGGGTTTGAAGCACAAACTGTTCTGGAGGCTTGACTCCTCCCTGGTCCGTCTTGATTACATTATGTGGTGTCTTAACTGCTGTAGGTATACTTTGTTTAACAAACAACCCCTCTCAAACCAGTATTTCTTTTCAGCGAAGGTAGCTTTGAAGGCCTCGTAGGTCGTCACGTTGACAACCATGTAGGCGGTGTGTCTTGCAACAAGCGCGCCTGTACCGGAAAAAAAATAGGCCGCGTTGATTAGAGTGGGTGTATCTAGGTGTATTCTTTTCTGAACAAGACCAACATATGTTGTGTGTGTGTTTGTACCTGGAACCTCCAAGGTGTGCTAAAAAGAAAGTAGTGGGTGCCATCAAGCAACGCCTTGCGATTTAAGCACCAGCCCTTGGAGGGTGCTGGAATATAAAAATATCATGTGATAATCTACAATGATGTCTTTTTGCATGTGTCTGATTGTGTCTGAATCTGGCTTCCCTTTGTCCTGTATTTTGGTAGCATTGAAATAGCAACGACAATACCACCGATATATTGCAGGGACGATCAGATTAGCATTAATCATGTTTAATGTTTGTAACCAGATACAGTATACAATAGTATATGATCATAGTAGCAATGTCGGGGTGGGCACAACCTTTTATTCCCCCCAAAAAGGGACTCGTGTCAATCAAGCAACTGTTCTCTTGAGAAAAGGCTGGTCATTCAAGATACGCCCCCAAAGTTTAACATAGAACCTGAAAATGATGGTTTGGAAGATGATTTTCCTTTTCCAGGGGTGTATTCTCAGGTTCCATGTTAAACTTTAGGGGTGTATATCAAAAAATATGACCCTCCAGGGAACTAACGCATCCCACCCTGCGAAAAGGAACATCATTGACTCAAAAGTGCCTTGGTGGGAGGGGATATGTGATCGTTCCCGGGAGGGTAAACGGGTAGACCTACACTATGTTACGAGTGCTTGTAACGGTTGTATCTATTTATAGGAAAGCATGCATTCAACACCACCAACCTAGGTATGACATCATAAAGCGTCTTTCTCTTCTACAAAGGAGTCATATGAGAATGGTATCATTAATGGTGTGGTGGTCCACTTAACATCAACAACATGTATACACAAAGATGATGATGATGATGATGATGATGATGATGATGATGATGATGACGATGAAACGTTGAGCCCACCATCATTGTATATTTTTTTAGGATCACGTATATTTGCATATATAAATACTCCTCCTCCCACAAAAAATAAGGACTTTCATCACACAAACCGTAGGTTTCGTTGACAAAGCACAGATACATTGGATCTACCACCCAAACCAATAACAGTGGCAAATGAAGGTTTCAAACAAATTCCCTACTTAAAATGTAATATTCCTGGTTGTTGGAACCGTTCAGTGTGTGGATTTAGATCCAACATACCACCCTGGAAAATTCAGGTTTTGAACCCAACGTCATGGAGCTTTGGTTCAAATGACTGGATTGTTTTTTATGTGTGGGGTGATTTGTAGGCGAACCATCCGTTAATTTTCCATGAGATTCCAAAAAATACACGACTTGCTCAGCCAATGGACCATGAAATAAAAGTTTAAAATATATTTGTCCTACTAAATATGTAATCCCAAAAAGTTTAAAGGTTGGCCATTGGCTGAGGCAGCACACGTTTTTTTCAACGGCCACAAACATCATGCGGTTGACACCTACGAAGGCCAACCAAATGAGGTCAAACCTCAGTTGCAACGGCGGGAATGGTGAGAAAAACAAGACCATACCATCCATGGGAATGGTATATTTACCTACATTTGGTTGTTTTTTATGGTAAATTTGTGGGTAAATTTTCCAGTCACACGGAATCTATGGGCAATACTTTTGCATTTTCTTGATGATTGCCAGATAGGTTTTGGGAAGTATACCATGGTCTCCTCAAATCTGGAATGGGACTCTTTAACTACATCATTATGGAAAAAACCTAAGTGAGCAATTTTTCCCCTAAAAGTGATGGATCTTCGACTGCTTAGATTTGCAAAAAATCGGTGGTTGGAAAAAAACACATATTCCCCAAATGGTGGGTTTTTCATGGTGATGAATCCCACGGTAAATGTGGTAACAAATCACCTTTAAAAATCAAAGGTTGAAAGTGATGACTTTTCAGAAGTTCAACTTGAAAGAACTTTTCCACCTTACCCATGACGGATCCATGGGAGGAGGACGTATATTTACCTACATGGAAGGTTGCTAGCTGGTGGTTTCAACCCCTTTGAAAAATATTAGTCAAAATGGGAATCTTCCCCAAACAGGGATGAACATAAAAATATTTGAAACCACCACCCAGGTTGATTTTGATGGGATCAATGTAGGTACACTTTTCCCAGTCCGATGGATCCCATTGGGGTCTGCGGCAGATAAGCCTTGGATGTGTCCATGTTATCACCCAACATTTCAGGTACCTAAAATGGAGGAATCCTCACTTATAAAAGCTGTACATAAGGCTTATGTAAGGGAAACCCCATTTGGTTGATATTTTATGGTTTTCATGTAGGTAAATATACCGGTCCCATGGATTGTATTACGTAAATATGTATATATTTAAGCCATTCATGTAGGTAGATAGCCATCATTCCAGTCCCGATTCGTAGCTTTTTTTGGGATTGTGATGCAACCAGATTCGTAGCGTGATTTGCTAACTAAGCACCAATACCTTGGGATGCTCCAAGAAGCACCCAGGATAGGGGCAACAATTGCAGCTTAAATGAAGGTTTTTTTAGCTTGGGATCAATGTCATCCTGGTATGAAGGGGAGGGGGCAACTCGCATCTTTCATGTCAGCGACTCCCCAAGCATCTTTTCAATTCGGCTCTCAAGAACTCCTCCCCAATCCATTCGATGACATGTTCTCACCCTTGGTGTTGTTTAATTTTTGTTTCACTTTACTTTGTCATATTATACGGATATATCACGGTTTCACGTTTCTTTTGAAATTTTAAATACAAATTCAGCAACAAAAAATCCCAGTCAACTTGGAGGAACACACATTTTCTTGGACTTTAAAACAACCATGCCGTTTTTCCAACTATTGTATGTGACATCCCTTGATTTTTTAGACTCGCCCCCCCGCTAATTCCCGAAAGAAATCTGGGAAAGCCCAAACGCGGCCGTGGCAATCACGAAGATCGGTTGAATCTCGGGGCCTAAGGACCTCGGTTTTGTGTTAAGATTGCAGGGTTCCAATCCTTGGAGGATCATCCCAGTGGAAGCACCAAAAAATGATGGTTTCCAATAGGATTCTCCTTTTCCAGGGGATCAGTTTCAGGGAGTGTATTTGTAAATTCCTATAACCCTGGGCTTCCACCGCCATTAAAATAATGGCTTTTCCTAAATTTTCGATGATTAAAACCCTTAGGGTTCAGCAATGGTGGTTATATCAAACACCCATTGTTTTAATGGTGGTTGGAATCCCAGGGTGAAGGGCTGGCTTGTTGAACCCCGAGATTTTCACGCCAAGTGAAAAGGAAAATCATCTGAACCATCTACCTACCTGAATTTGGCAAGTCATAAATGTGAATTTTCCAGGGTGTAGTAAGTAGTTAGGATAAAACAGACCCCCATTTATAAGCCATCTAAAAGGCCACAACCCCAGGAATAGGGGACGAAAACGATCACCATGGTTATTAAGCACTTACGTCCTTCCTGGGATGATCCTCCAAGTAAGGTACCTTTAACAAAGATGCGGCGAATGGAGAATAAACCACCGAGAGTGGCAGTGGAAACTAAAACTTAACTTTCAGATTTGATGAAACAAATCATCTTTCCTACATGTGTCATGGGTATGAATAGAATTCATAGGCGATGTGTTGCCAAAAATGTAGGACTTAACTGAAGCCATTTGTGCAGTGTGTGTCTAAGCTTTTCAAAGGATCTCATCATGTATCAATGGAATTACCCTCCCTGAAACTAACATAGCACCTGAAAAGATGGCATTCCAAAAGGAAACCGGATCTTCCAACCATCCATTTTCATTTGCTTAGTTTCCGGGAGGGTAACAATATTGAATCAAATTAAATCATACCCTCCAGGGAACGGATGTCCATATCCCACCTGGGGAAGTTTGGAAAATCATCTTCAAAAGTGCCGGCTGGGTGGGGATATGTTAGTTCCCAGGATCCCCGGAGGGTAGTACAATAACAACCTTGTGCATTATGTCATGTCTTCGTCCCCAGAAGATCATGGCAACCGGGGGCCTTTTGCTGTTAAACTTCTGGGGTGTAGCAAACAAAAATCCAGCCACCACCCCGTTTGCTAGTTAGTGGTTTTTCACTAACCCGTTCGAAGAATATGCTCGGCAAATTGGATCATTTTCCCTAAGTTTCCGGGTAAAAATAAAAAATCAGTGAAGTTTCACCACCTAGAATGTCATTTCATATCATTTCTAGAAGGATATAAGTTATACAACTTGAATCACATTCGAATGTCCAAAAATCTGCTACCGGGTCTGACAAATCTCAGAGTTCATTGGCAAGCACCACCAGGTGGTGGTTTTATTATACCTTTAGTAGGGGATCCCGTACCCATGGCCCATAAAGTATGGTTTGTTTACTTGCGTGAATGGCTTCAAATTATGGTACAGTAAATGTAGGAAAATATTTCAGTCCCATGGAGCATATGGGATAGAAGATGATAGAAGTCGTTGTTTTTTTTGAATCCCCAATTTCCACAAGCACCGGACCCACTGGTCAATGCTCGAAAGAGCTCGCTGAAGGAACCTGCTGGCAACTCGCGCAATTTCAGAGAACATTTATTTATCTGAGACAACCAAATCACAAAACAAAAAAACCTGAGCTTCGCACGTCATGTGATTCGTATTTTGGAAAACCCCCGTGATGTTTCAAAACCCCATACGGTACGGGCAAGCCGGCCGGTGCAACATGTTTTTTTTTGTGTTTTGAAAAAAATGTGTTGTGACAATTTGGAGGTTGCCAAAGTCGAATCAACAAATCCTCAACCCCAAACAGTGACTGTATATCATACATGGTCTATTGGGGGTGTATGTAGTACGTAAATAATGGTCAATAATTACACCATACGTATCCATACGTTGAGTGTTAGGGGAAGTTTCGGTTCCTAACATAATGACATAGGCTCGTTGTGTTGCAGCTTGCTCTTTCGGTTTAATTAAAAATTAAAAACACAATGTTTTGGTTGTTCATGGGTATATCCTCCACTGAAATCCTGGCAAAAAAATGCAAAAAAAACACTTTAAAGTGCCCCAACCAAAACACCGGATGTCGGAGGTTCACTTAAGTCCAGAACAACGAATCCAGTTCAACACAAGGCAAAAACTTAGGTCCCATTACCAAAGGTTGAGCGCTTTTTGAGTGACGTATACATGAATTAAAAAAAAGTACACACTTCAGCAAATCTCCGTGGAAGGGCATTAATTCTGGCAACACATTTTTCGGTGCAGCTAAATACCTTGAAACATACAACAGGTGAGCCCCAAAAAAACGTGGAGATCGCGGAGGCATCATCGATAAAGAACCTCCCCTCATTCAAAGGACACTGAAACGATATCATACTAAGGCCCCCAGCATTTAGAAAAGACAAAACCCACAAACATAGACTAAAGTCCGGAACCTAAAAAAATTAATGCCCTAGGCATTAGAAAAAGGACACAAATCACCCAAATCCACCAATTCTTGGTTGGGTTGCTATGTACCCTGTCAACAAAAATCCCCCCCCAAAAAATATTGCTAGAATTTGGCGTTTTATCCTTTATTGACCCCTTTATTGGCCTTGGGAAATCTCTGGGAAGACAGTGTCAAAGGCGTACCTGGAACGAGAACGAGCACGGCCAATGACTCAACTTTAAGCAGTCAGTTTGTTTGCCGTCAGACTTCGGCCGAAAAAGAGAAGGATGTTTCCAAAAATAGTGGTACCCCAAATCATCCATCTTAATAGGGTTTTCCATTATATATCATATATATATAACCATCCATTTTGGGGTACCACTATTTTTGGAACCACCCATATTAATCCCTATTAAAGATTACAGATTTGATTCAAATGCAGCCCTTCTCAGACGAGGTTGGTTGTGGGATATATATGGGCTTTATTTAACTGCTTGGTGGTTTCAACCCAGTTGAAAAATATGCTCGTCAAGTTGGATAGTTTCCCCAAGTAGAGGTAAAACTAAAACATAGTTGAAACCACCACCTGGAATAAGATTTGGATAGATTTGTGAATTTTCCAAAATGCTGGCAGCTGGAGATGCATGAAATGTTCACAACGACCAAGGAAATTAGCACAGCGTGGGGGTAGTGGAATTCCTCCATAACCACCGCCCGAATTGAAGTATATCATTGAGAATAGATTTGCTTGGGCCATGATGCCGTTGGAAAAGGATCCAAATATGTTCCCAAATCGTGGCGAATCCAATGGTAGAAATTGAAACTTACCTAACAAACAAATCATCATTGGTGGTAGTTTCAACCCCTATTGAAAAATATGCCCAAAACAAATTGCCCATATAGGATCCATGTAGTCATGTATGGAATATTGATTTATCGACATTTACTATAAAAATCAACCAAATGTAGGTAAATATATCATATACTTGGATCCGATAGGTTGAATATGTTGAATCATTTCCCCACTTCCATGGCTCAAAAAGAAACAAATTCTTTAAAAACCACCACCTAAAACCCAACATGTTGCCGTCTCCAGGGCACAAGAAGACACCCCAATAGAAATCAGCAATCGTGACAAAAAGCACTACGATGAAAAAGTAGAACGCCCTGGCAAAGCATGGATCAATGACACCATTCGCAGGTGGGCCGCACTGATGGAACTAGCATGAACTAACTAAATATTCCACCTTTGGGAAAAGGAAATTCATATCCCTGAAACTCCCATAATCAAGGAATTCAGTGATAAAAATCACCCAAAAAATGAATCCGGAAACTAATAAATTGGAGATACACCCATATCTTCCATGGGTCACCATGATTTTTTTGGAGGAAATGCATATTCAAAGATTGCCTCTGGAGGGCCTATCATATGGTCAGTTTTTCCAAGAGGGTAAAAAACACATCTTGAGACTCTGTGGAGGCTACCAACGATGAGGCATGTTGACTCGACAGAGTTTCTGGGATATCAAAACAACCTCCTCCTTAGGTCCGTTCCGTGTTTCAAGAGCACAAAAGGTTCCCGTTTTGGGACCGAAGGGTAACGAAATTCTGTATCCTCCAGTTTATCGCATAATAGCTATATACCAGTAGGACCACTTAGAGTTGAATGGTGTTGAATCAAAGATCAACTATAGTGTTCAACGGCAACCAGGTGATCATTTCACCATCTAAATTTGGAAGATAGTCATCCTGTGTTGAATTTTGCTCATCAGCAACAAAAACATCAATTGAAGTGCTCTTCGACAATGAAATGTCATACATACTTGTGCGGTGTGGCTCTCAAAAGACTGCAGTTCATTCAAAAGCACGCTTCTCTGAAACCAACTGTGATAGTTTCTGGTTAAACTCTCAGGGCGTTTTGCATCCCTCATGAATGTCCCAAAATCACCGGGTCACAAAATCACAAAAAAAACAATTTCCACTTGAGAACTTCGATTTGCAAAAAAAACTTCCCCAACTGGTAATGCAATGGTGCTGCATCCCATGGTAGAAAGCATGGACAAATCACCTTGACACACACACACACACAAATCCAAGGAAAAAAAACACTACCTGTCACAAACTATCCCCAGCAAATAAGGAAAAAAATACACTGCAACTAAAAGCTCCGCCCCTGAAACTGGGCCGTCTCACGCTCAAAAGGATATGAATCATCTTCAATCAAACCACCAATTTTCAGCAAACTATTCAACTATTCGTTTCAGATAGTTTTTAAAATGATCGATCAAATTGGGTCAACAATTTCCCACTTTCAGAAGTCATGGATCGCTTGTCAAGGTGGGCTTCAAAAAGCCTAAAAGGTGCCTTTTTTCGGGAATGCTCATCCCACCTTCAATACGGAATACTCGCAATGGGTACCCTCCTGGGAACTAACATATCCCCTGAAAAGTCCATTTTGAAGATGATTTTCCTTTTCCCCAGGTGGGATATGTTAATTTCCTGGAGGGTATCTATGAAAATAAAAACCCTTACTCTGGGGTTCTTGACCATCCCCTACCACAGAGATCAGTGGGAGTTTAGACCCTAGCAGAGTGTCTTTGTTTCAACCATGTCGTCATATTTCATCTATCACTCCATCCGATGTTGCCATGTCCCATTGGAGCTTTTGCACAAAATATCTGATCATGTATATATATATATATATATACAAGTATATTATAATATTTATGAATATTTTGTTTTTCTCTTCAATCTCAAGACTATACACCACCACATGGTCTCTTGATCCTTAGGCCCTACTTGGGGGTAACTGAGATTCTTTCACCAACCATAAACGCATTACAATTGCGCATTGCAAATGACACTTGGCCATGTATAATTGAGAACAGGAAAATAAGTCCATCCTATCCCATCGTTTCCGACTTAGTCCGGATTTCCAGCAGGAGCCATAATAATAATGATACGTAATCATATGGTATCTTATACATACTAGTACTGTATATACCCTGCAAGTCAACCACCATTTAAAAATGGTGGCTCCCCTTTTGGATGATGATAAAACCTTTACTTAAAAAATGGTGGTTCGGAAACCAACCAATTTCAAATGGTGGTTGGACTTCCAGGGTATAATGTATATAAATATATAAAACCAAAATCAACCAACGAACCGTGACTTTTCCCTGGCAAGTTCTCCACACCTCTGATTTCCTAAACCTACACCTGGGAGCCGCAAAAACCGGTGGACCCGTTGTGACCGGTGATGGGACGCGGGGTACGTGTTTGTCGAATCAAATTGATGTTTCAACATCTGCACCGTACCTTTAAAGGTAGGACATGCACGGATATGAAAAAACACTGTGATGATGAAGATGATGATGATGATGATGATGATGATGATGATGATGATGATGATGATGCGATTTCATAGGCAAGTAGTGTTTTCTTTTGATAGGCTTTGGAACTCGATAATTTTGGAAGTGGAGAACGTTTCTGTTATACACTAAGGGTCATGGCATCATGGTATCTGGCTAACCAACATATTGATCCACTGGGCGAAGAACTAGTCCTGATATTTTATTGGGCAACTTCAATTAACAACTGAGTAAAAAGCCACCATGCGATTTTCAAGAAAACCTGTATCCCAGGTGATTCAATCAATTCGTGACCTGGATGTATCCCCACCACCTTTAGCAGGCCATGCCCAGGGACTTATATGGAAAAAAAGCCCATGGTATCTACGAGATTTACTGATTCTTTGCTTGGACCAAAAACAAAGGTGTTTTTCGGGATAAAAAAGTTCTTCAGACTTGAAAGATATCCCGAACCGCCAAAGGGTGTTTTTTTAAATATTTTTTTTCAACTGGTGATGTTCCAGAGTAGAAAGGATTATATAACAAGAAATATCATATTAAAACAAATATCAAAATCCAAATTCCAGGAAAAAAAATGGTGAAAATCAGAGATATTTCAACTAGAATATCCCGGATGCATCGTTCCCCCTTTGATCTGAATCACTAACTAGGAAACAGTACTCCATACTTTAAACCTGGGAACACTAAACGTTGGGGAATTCCAGGAAACCATACCCATGACGGATCCATGGGACGTCCTCAGGACGTATGTTTAACCTGCAATGAAAACCAATAAAAATCAAGCATACATGTAGGAATATATACCAATCGTCTACATGGATTCTATGGGATAAGGAAAATGAGGGATTCCACCCCCAATACCCTACAGGATCCATGGCTAAATGTGGGTAGATATACGATACCATCCATGTATTGCAACTTGAACATCCACCCACAACTCAGTCACTCTGAGACTCTGGACAATTGTCAATCCATGGACAGTGATGATCTAAACGATCCACGCATCGGCCACATTCCTGTCGTTTTAACAAAAGGCCCATAATACTTGGGATGTCCCAGAAAAGTGTTGCTCAATGCTTAGCTAGTTGGTGGTCTCAAACTCAACCCCCTTGAAAAATGTTAGTCAAAATGGGAATCTTCCCCAAGTAGGGCTGAAAATAAACAATATGTGAAACAACCACCTAGCCTACTTATAAATGGCGTATATTGGGATCATAAGCCACTTATTTACTATTGATCCTGACTTCCTGGGATTCCAAGTATCCCATGACACCTTCCACAATCTGTTGGAAAAATATCGGCTAAATCTGTTGGAAATGTTCACTTTATTTTCAGGGGCAAAACAACAACAACAACAACAACAACAACAACAACAACAACAACAACAACAACAACAACAACAAGAACAAGAACAAGAACAATAACAATAACAATAACAATAACAAGAACAAGAACAAGAACAACAACAACAACAACAAGAAGAACAGGAACAAGAACAAGAACAATAACAATAACAAGAACAAGAACAATAACAAGAACAAAAACAAGAACAAGAACAAGAACAACAACAACAACAACAAGAACAAGAACAAGAACAAGAACAATAACAAGAACAAAAACAATAACAAGAACAAGAACAACAACAAGAACAACAACAACAACAACAACAAGAACAACAACAACAACAAGAACAAGAACAAGAACAATAACAAGAACAACAACAACAACAACAACAACAAAAAGAACAAGAACAAGAACAATAACAAGAACAATAACAATAACAAGAACAAGAACAAGAACAAGAACAAGAACAACAACAACAACAACAACAACAACAACAACAACAACAACATGGTAAAGTAACATAGCCAGCTCAAACATCTTCCAGCAATGCAGGGATTCCTGGAAGGGATTTCGGACCAAAGGAGTGAACAAGTAGATGGCACAACTTCACCTATGTTGGAAGATGGTACCCATACCCTAAGGATCCAGATATATCCTAAGAATCCGCTAATTTCCCTATATTCCTATTTTGGGGATGGGATGTTTCGACCATCAACCCTAGGGAGGGGTCTGGTTTTTTTAGGGTGATGTACTGTAGCTGGATTCTCTCCATTTTTCAAATAGAAAAATCATCTTCAAACAAAGGGTCCATTTTTCCCAGCCAGCTATGCTAGATGATCCCGGAGTGTAAATTAAAGTCAAACTCATTTGACGGGAGTCTCACGTAGCCAATGGCCCTGAAATAAAAGTTTGAACAACTTGAACTTTTCCCACGAAATCTTACGTAATCCCAAAAAAAGTTTAAGCCGTTTAGCAATTATGCCAAGGTTTAGGATTTCCCTTGCTAAATCAACATGCCTTGGGGTGATTTCCATCGGCAAGCCACATGCATCACCATCGCGATCACCTGACCGACGGGTTGACGGCCTTGCAATGATGACTCCGCATCTTCCGTCTGGCACGACAAACGACACAGACCTGGAGCTGGAGCAACCAACAACTTAAGCTGGCGCCATGACCACATACATAGGATCCATGGGACTGGTAGATTGACCTACATGAATGGTTGAATTTTATGGTGAATATACCAGTCCCATGGATCCTAATCAAAAGCTATGGGCTATGGATGCTAAATAGCCATGTTGGGGATGCCTTTACATCCAGTCATACCTCTTGAGGTTTCTGTATTTATTGTCGGACCTCTACAAATTGAGAGAAAGAAAAGACCAAACCTCAAGGAGGTTATGACTGGAAATCCAGAAACAGAACATGCATGTTCCTTTCGGGCTACACCCTGGAAGATTAAAGGCCTGGAACCTACAGCCATCACTCATGAAAAGAAAGAAAAATGATCTGAACCAAACCTCCATGATTATGTTCCAGCCGTTAATCTTCAGGGGTGTATGTGTTGGAGTTTCGAAAGGTCTCTCCAATTAAGATGTGCTGATCAAAACCTCGGGGTAGCTCCTTACTGTTGATGAAAGAAATTTTGCACCGCCTGGGATGTATAAAACCTTGTAAATAATGGGGAAAAATACCTATCAACTGGTGCAGGATTTCTTCCATCAACAGTAGCTCCGTATTATGGTTCGGGATCTTAGATACATACCCCAATTGCTCCAATTTCCCCCCTTCCGAACCAGCACCAGCTAGTGAAGAAGTTTCAACAAACTTGCAGGAGGAACAACGTCAGTTTCTTACTACGTAACAACATGGGTTCCACAAAAAACATAACATCCATATGCAACCCTGAAAATTACCATGGGACCTAACAATGAAGGTTTGGTTCAGATGATATTTCTTTTGAAACAGGTGATTTTCGCATTGTCCAGGGCGAAGGTCGGATACTTCCCTCAAAGCAAGCAAGATGATAAACATCAATGGAGTTTCCTGGTTCCCTTAATATGTGGTAAGTAGCATATAATCACCCAATTGGCAATATATAGCACTTAAATATATATATATATAGATATTGCCTTCTGGGGGGTTATATGCTACCTACCACGTTTTATGGGAACCAGAAACAACGATTGAAAAGATGATCAAATCAACTGCAGAATTTCAACTGGTGGGGGTTGTGTTTATATACATCGAATCTGTATCCATTGGGTGTGGCACCATCCCAACAGTGGCAATAGAAGTTTATAGGGATCCCCTACATATCCCCTACTAAACATGTAAGAATCTTGGTGGTCAATTCTACAGGGAAGGGGAATCACCCTAATACATCCAATGGTATATCCTTGGGTCACCGCTATTTTGGATACAAATGGATACAGTACCCCCCTAAAGAAACCGATGAATGACTAGATCATATCTTTCACCCCCTACACCCTGGAAAATTAACATGGAACAAAGAAACAACTGAATCACCTAATTGATAGGAAATTAATTTTCCAAGCCTCCATGATTTAGTTCCACGTTAATATTCCAGGGTGCACTGATTTTCCATGAGTTCTTGGACAATTTTTCCCGGACATGTTTGGAGGATTTTTTTACTATTCACTGTTCACTAGTCAATTGAATGTCAGCTCAAGATTCGCTCAATCAAAACCCTGTGGATTTTGCGAATATTTTCATTGGTTTGGCTTACTCCCTGGCAAACGCTGGCTGGAATATCCCCAATCTCAAGAGCAAATACATCTTCAATCAAGGTCCACTTTTGCAACCAGCTACTGGTATGTTAGTTGATCCCGGAGGGTAGCTTAAAATGCTCCGAAAATCATCATATTCAATCCCTCACTTCACCACGGGAACTATGTCATACTTTTGTTGGGTGCAGAACTCTGGCGAAATCCAAGGATAGTGCAAAAACCTGTGGTTCTTGTTTAGGTGGGATAAACTACCTACCTCCTTGAAAGCGGACATGTTTGAACCCAAAAAAGGAGGTTTGGTTCAGATCCTTTTCCTTTTCTGATATGGCTGATTATCAGGTTCCAGTCGTTAAATTTTGATGGTGTATCAAACTCAGCCGGTGAGCCGGTGTAAAAACCTCCTACCTTTCATTACACTGGTTCTAGGGATCCTTGTAATAGCGATAGATCATAATCCCCATTAACTGGGTAGGATTTCAAACCCTATATATACCCTAAACAACGAGGGGCCCTTTGTTCCGCATGTGAATCCAATGTTCAGGAAACAAACGTGAAGATCCACGCCTGCTTGAAATCGCCTTTTTCCACAAGGGTAAGATATTCACCGCACCTGAGATGTCGTGAACGTTTCTAACATGGCGGGCCAAATGCATGGCACCTGGGCCTCTATACGTCTATACCATCCATGCAAGTATATTGGTGAATCTACCTTCATCAATGGCTTATTTGTATCTTTAAAGTAAATGTAGGTAAATCAACCATTCCAATGGATATTATGGGATACATACCTGAAACCATTCAACATCCTTTTTTGTTTCAGAGCCGTGAAACCATTGATTTTCGCGTTCAATCAAAAGAAGTCGAATTCGATGTATTAATTACAGGTTTTTGCAATCATGAACCAATGCTTACACCCTTGAAAACTAACGAAAATCAATGGTTGGAAGTTGGAAGATGAAATGTCCTTTTGACATGGTGCTTTTTTCGCGGACATGTTAATTTTGTCAAGGATAATTGGCGGTTAAACTTCATTGTTTACTCTTCTCGGGAAATTATTATCTAAGGCATCTTCTTCACATTCAGGTCTCATTTCTTTTCATTCAGGTGTAAGGATGTTGGGTTTTGATGGTGCTGGCACTGACGGACGGGCACTTTTTTCTAAATCGCAACAATCAAGTTTGGCCCTCCGCTGCACTTGCTGTAATCACCTGGCAAGCGTGGCCTTGAATAATGCTAACCACTATGTCACCAGGAATAAACGCTTCAAAGGCTTCAAAAAATGCTTGAGAATGTCACGCACTTCAAACGATCTGACTTACCATCATGATGTGATTTATCCACTTGCCAACACCTTGTAAGGAAGCAGCCCTTGCTCGCCTGCTCCACACCTAAGGTTAAAAAACAAATGGGACCAAAATATGACTCAAGGTCATTCCAGAAGAAAATCACGCTCATTCCAAAAGAATCACGCTCATTCCATAAGATATGATGGCTACTTTGTATTCACAGCACCTCTTTTATGAAAACCGCACATACGGCAAACGGCAAATGGAATACATGTTCCTTCCTTGAGGAAAAAATGTGTTTTTTGCATCTGGACAAGGGGGCACCACCCTGTCCATCCGAAAACCAATCCTACACCTAGACCTAGTCCTACTCCTAGTCCTACTCCTAGTCCCAACAACAACAACTTGCAACTGCAGCATGCAGTGTGTGTGTGTGTCTATGGAAACCACATCTCGTTTAGATGAAATATGGCCCTAAGACTTGCAGCTACTGGAGCTATTATCTGGACGCGCCACATTGTGTAGCACAAAAAGTATCCAGGGACCCTCATGCAAGGCCAGGTAAAAGAGATCGTACAGGAGATCCTGGCATCTATATTAGGAGCCCAAAAGATAGAGAAGGTTCGAATTTTTGGCATTTAGCCCCGCGCCATTCAATAGAAGAGGATCAAGCAAAACAATAATTAGGGCATTTCTTCTATCTTCGGTCTTGTATCGGACGCAGACGTCGGCCCGCAGGTGCGTGGTGGGCGCAGTGAGGTTGTGGCGGTGGAGCGCTTCCGGGCCTCTCCCCACGCCCTGCACGGCTCGACCCAGGTGAGCTTCGATTCGAGGTCGGCCTTTATCGCCCATAATAACATTTTTGCTCAGAGAAACTTGTTGCGTAGGTTTGCTACCACAGCTGGTCAGCCAAGTGGAAGCTTCCATTGATTTGCATTCAGCCCTGGGCCCTGACCATACAGGCGTTGGGTGGCAAGATGCAGTTGTAGACCAATGCCACTGGTGCCCCAGGCGCAGGCTGTTCGGGCCGGTCTCTTTCTGCACCTTGGTTCCATGCAAGGCCATCCCTGGCAGCACAGAAGCCTCAGCATAAAAAATCCAACATACAGATGCCAAAGCTGGTTCAATCAGGGCGCCCCAATAAATAAATATAAATAAATATACATATATGTACTGGTTATCTATCTACCTACCTTCTATCTATCTACATATCTACCACTCCATACCCATGCCCCTTTTTGTTTAAGTGTAGAAATAAAAACAAGCCCCTTGGCAAAACCAAAGGCACTGCTCCAATGGGAAAACTTTTGGGAAATGCCAAGCCTTTGCAACAGTCTCTGGTATGCAAATG
The DNA here is from genome assembly GCA_000507305.1 of Breviolum minutum Mf 1.05b.01. Lineage (NCBI taxonomy): Eukaryota > Dinophyceae > Suessiales > Symbiodiniaceae > Breviolum > Breviolum minutum. Next base: position 15,622 of record DF242034.1, on the reverse strand, counting down.
TTTTCCATAGCAAAAGTGGCTCACCTCTTTCTTGACCATTGTAGCGCCACGCGCTAACTGCCTGGAAGGGTCGCACCCTTACTATCCCAAAATGAAAATTGGGTGGGGGCCCTATTAGCAAACAATTTTGCTTTATTCCTTAGAACAAAACAACTTGCTCCATTGATCAGCCTCTACCCTTTCTGTTCTAGATAGCCTGGCCTCTAGGAGTGCCCCTCTATTCACTTCCACTCCTTGGGCGTAGTCCAACAATGCATTGACTTGCTCTTCCACCACATCCAAGAGGTTCACCCAGTTGAGGTTTTCGTGAAGTTGAACCCTCACCTCTATTCTGAACCCACCCATGTTGGGGGTTGGATTGGCTGATGGGCCCTTGGATCTTTTCCTTCCAGGGGCCAAGGTCTCTATTGGTGGCATTGACCCATGCTGTACGTGGCAGCCCTAAGCCTCCTTTGCCATCAAAATTTGTTTCTGGCTCTCAGCCTTCTGTGTCAGGTGACCCCCACCTGCACCCATGCCTAGCTTGCCAAACATAGCTTACTCCATTCAAATTCATCCACCTCCCCCAAGAGATGCTATGGTAGTTTCACCACCACTGGGTGACCAGTGCCAATGCTAGTCCAAGCAGGTCTCTTGCATGTAGCTAGTGACCAAGTCATTGTTTGGCACATACAAAAAAAACATGTGAGTAGTCTCGGTATTGCAGTAAGCCCACATGTAAATTCACCATTGCAATAAAAGATTGAACTTGAAATATTTAACGCACCAGCCATTTCATTGTACGCCACCCTGAGGACATCCAAATAGAAATCCTTGGCAAGGACCTTCACCCCATACCTGCACAGAAACACCGTGAAGTCCATTTGGCAAACTGAGGATGGGGTGAATAGAAGGCTGCTGTGTGAAGAGCTTGTGCCGAAGCTTGCAAAGGCTAGCCTCCATCTCTTCCTTCTCCATGGGATTCTGCCACCGTCTGGCAACCAGTCCTCAAGGATTTAGGTTTACCACATGCCTTTCAAAAAGATTTGTTCCACCAAACAAGGTGGCTAAAACACTTAGGGAACAGGGTTGGGTTCTACTAGGCACAAACACCAAGGCTCTCAGGGTATGGGCTCATGCAACAAATTTCTAAGCCTCCTGGGAAATCATTGTGCCCGCTTGCTGGACCAGGCAGTGGGGCAGGTACGGGGCAGGTGCTGGTGAACTAGGTCCTGGTCAGCCAGCCTCCTTCTCACAGCAGGCCTTTCCCTCAAAACAGGTGCCCCAGGCAGCACTAGGATGCCACCCCTTCCACTTGAGCTGCTTGGGTTCCTTTTTGGGGCCATGGCAAGAAAGCAAACACAGGATAGCAGTCTGACACAGAGTTGTGCAGTCTTGTGTGAAAAGAGCAAAGGCATTGGCACTTCTGCTGTCAGAGTGTGTCAGCCAGCAAGAACCCAAACACCATGTCTTTTCTGTAGCACACCACTTTACTGTTTTGCTGACCAACAAGTACTTCTGTGACAAACAAAACTCTCAAGCACCCCCAAACCACCAAAGCACCCACACCTTGAAAAAGCACCTTGCAGCCAGGTCCACAACCTGGGAAGTGTTCCTGAGAGGCAATCCTACCAAAGACCAACAATGACATTCTCTGCCCTGCTCCTCCCTGCAAATGAAAAACACTCTCTCACCCTACTGCCAAATCCAATAGCTGGCAAGAAACTCAAACAGTAAAATTGTGAACCCCAACTGCTCTGGCACATTGAACTCCGGTCTGACACATCAAGCTCTTTCCTTAGCCGAGCTTCTTGATCTCATCACCGGCATCTGCCAAATATCTGCGAAGGCCCTGATCACGTTCTCCGTCCTGAATTTCAAATCCATTAGCGAAGCGATTTTTCTGCAACGTGAATTCAAACGACGCCAACGCCTCTTATTTTGAGGATCATTGAAATCAGAATGATGTACACACCAAACAACTAATCCGAGACTCTCTTGGGTGATCTGATTCTCGGACCAATCGCCCGGTGGGTCGCCTCCAGGGTGCTCGCCATCCATCTCAACTTAGTTGCAAACCAACCAGGAAGCAAGACAAGCAACCAAAGCAAGACCAAGCCTTCAAACTGAAAGTTGCATCCATGGTTACGAGTTGAATCCAAGGCGCATGCATAGATGTAATGCAACCCCACCAATTTCGATGCTGCCTGATTCCTGCCAAGGACTTGATGACCTTCTCCGGCGCTTTGTCAGTCCTGATCTGCCTCAGATGCCAGCATGGCGATAAGCTGCAAAAACCCAATCAATTCAATTCAATTTGATCCATGAACTTTCAAAGAACCCACCTCTTGAAAGACAAGGGCTCCTTGGTGAAGGTTTCAACCAAAGAAAAAGGACACTTCATGAACCCCACCGCAAATCTAAATCAAATCTTTTGAGCCGCTCAAATCTTCTGTCATACATGAAAAGACTTGAACTCCAATGCCAAACACCGCATCAACTTGATTCAAAAAATTGCAAAAGAAACAGGTCAGTGGCACCTGCTCCAAGGCTCCAAGCAAATTGATGAAGGAAAGGGTGGCGTTCTAAAATCTCACTTGAGGGATGCTGAGCAAGAAGCGGGCGTAAAAACAAGACACCCACATGCAAAAACCGGTGCGGAGCATGCGACAAGTGTCAAAACATGAGACCTGAATGTAAAGAAATGAGACCTGAATGAAAGGAAAAGGCCTGATCTATGTTCTTTTTTTGTTTGGGAAGCTGCCTAGAATAGTAAACCATTAACCTATTGGTCGAGAGGAGAGACCGACCTACAAAAATGGCCTGAAATGTGATTAGATTCAGGCGGCCAGGCTGCGCTCAAACACATTATTGCTACGTACTACACACAAAAAAAACACAGCCATTTCACTTACACCCCCGAAATTTAACATGGAACCTGAAAATAATGGTTTTCAAATGGACTTTCCTTTTCCAGGGACTTATTTTCAGGTTCCATGGTTCTATGTTAAAATTTCGGGGGTGTACCTGCTGACTTTTTGTCTGGAAACAAAAATAACACCCAGGTGATGCAATTCGTGACTTAACTTCATTTCCGATTTTTTGGTGGTCATTTTTAACCTTTGAAGGGGTCACGTGAACTCACCATCCCAAAAAAGAGGAACAAAGAATTGCCAGCCACTTGCATCTCCATCCCCAAAACAGTTTCAAGTCAACGAAGGATAGATGAACCCACCAAGTGATGATCGATTTACCCTATGACTACTTAGGGGTGTCCGGCTGGAAGTTAATAAGTACCTGGAACCCTAAACAACCAGATTTTTATGGTTGTTTCAATTGGATGATTCCAAACCTTTACTTGGGAAATGGTTGTTTCACCAAACATGCATTTAAAACTGGGTGTTTAGGGTTCCAGGTAGTTTGTAAGTTGATTTACAACCTACTTACGGGACTTATTAAAACCGACTTATTTAGGGGTTATAATCTATTTCCTAAGTAGCATGGACATCTCAGTACCACAGTTTTTCACCGATGCTTCAGTCATCTTGCATGATTTCATGATCCAACTTTGAATTGAAGAAACATCCATCTGGGTGAATGTTTAATCAATTCCTAGTTGGTGGCTTCAACCCATTTGAAACATATATAATCAAACTATATCAAATTGAATCATCTCCCCCAGGTAGGGATGAAAACAACAAACATCTTTGAAACCACCCAAAACAGATTCTTTCTATCTGAAGTTGGATAAGTTTTGGAAGGCAATGATTCCCTCTAGTTGGTTCGTTCTGACTGCTATGTAAATCCAAGAACCCTACTTCCGGAAGACACTGCAACCATGGTGATCTACACATATTACACATATATCTTAAAAAGAATCTGGATTTGGGGGTTCAACAGAAAATAAATGATGTTTAGGGATGTTTAGGGTCAAATCTGCGACTTGAGCTACAAGTTCATCAACGTAAACTTGAGAATCCTATACGCTGCGCATGTATGATAGAGTATATCTACATACATTTACCATCAATTGAAGCCAAATATAGTAGGTAAATATTCCAATTCCATACATGGAGCACAATCATTAATAGGATCGAACATTATATAGTATTACCGTATTACCTGATATTTGGCCCACTTCTTCTCCAGGGGCATCCCCAATTTGAAATACATATCACAGTCGATTCAGTAGATCTTGACACTCATCTGTCAATAGCTGTTTCTTGTTCCCCTAATAGGTGGGATCGGTGATATATAATCACCCAATAGGCAATATATAAGTGGTATATACTGCCAATTGGGGGATTATATAGTACCTACCACCTATTAAGGGAACCAGGAAACTCCATTGAATCTGCCATTTGTTTCCCCCAAAAAATGGTCCATAAGGATCTGACCCTTGCATCAGCAGCTTTTCAATGCGAGCACGACTGATTTGTTCACCTTAGATTACACGTGATTCGTTTTTTTTCCTCCCCAACAGGTGGAGGTTCTCACCAAAATAAACGGTGGTCATAATTGAGCTATGAGAAAACAAACAACTTACCCTTTCATGAAATCCTGGTTGGCACTGTGACTGGATCCTTGTCCCCAATGTAAGTTTATCATAATTCCAAATCCAATATAACTGGGTATAGGATTGACCCCCTGTATGAAAAAAACAACTACAACTATAAGTTCTTTTCCACTCCTCAATTTGATTTCCCCCCCCAAAAAAATAACCAGGGTCTAACTGGAAAAGTAGTCCCTAATTATATGTAACTGCCTTGGATTGTCATTAGTTTTTCTCTAGCTCTATCTGGTCATTTGACCATGGAACAAACGAACTCACCTGCCCCAAGCCAGTGGTTTTGGCCGGTGCAAAGAGACTCAACGGCTCAATTCAGTGTTTTGAAACCATCATCATCATTCAGCAACGAAGGAACATAACACACAAACAAAACACACATACAAGGTGGGCCCCTACCAGTTATAAATGGGGGTTATTATAACTCAGATACATGACCTTCTAAATGGATATCCCAACTTTTATAGGGGTGATTTCACCCATTGATAAGCAGTAGGGACCTTGCAAAATCCTTTTCGTTCGACCAAAACAAATCCTCCCAAGTGACAGGTGCTTCTTTCACGCTCGTAAAGGGTGATGGCAGCACGTTCCAGCTGTGCCTCATCCACGCTTGGTCGTGGGACTTGCCGACGGCAAGGAATCTGTGTGGATGGGACTGAAATATGGACCTACATTTTTTTTACCCTTCCGAATAGTGGTAACCTTTCAATTTTAGCCATGTTATCATGTTCCACTTCTATGATTATGGGAGACAGACTATATAGATTTGGTAGCCATTCATGTAGTGATAGCTTAATAATCTAGTCACATGGAGCTAATAATAGGAAAGATAAGGATTATCCCAGTGCCTATGCCTATGCCTTTTTTCAACCTACTAGGCGGTGGTTGCAACCTATCTGAAAACTTGACTAGTCAAAAGTCAAAAGGGTTCATCTTCCCCAAATATCAAAAAAACATGAAGCATATTTAAACACATTCAAAAACCATGCACTTTATTCTCTCTTTGTTAATGGCACTTGGCATACTTACCCATAGGATCCATGTATGGTATATATATATATATGGTATATTTACCTACATTTCCAATATTTTAGCATTGAAAACGACCAAATGTAGGTAAATATACCAGCCCCATGGATGATATGGGTTAAGGTATATTGCCTCGCCGATATGGCAACGATTTGAAGGGAGCAAAGGTCAAGGACGAAGGGGACGCGCTGTGTCATAACTGTGACTTGTTGCCTTTCAACATCATCTTGGATTGGCTTCTGACTGGATGAACAGGTTTTTCCAAAATACTGAGGCAAATTGGGCCCATCTCTTCTCACAAGGTACCAATTGACACCTTCAGGATCCATAGGAACAGGTGGCTGAAATCACCATCGATATTACATATGTTACTTTTAAAGACGTATGCAAAACCCGCGGAAATTTAAGAGCACGTTGGCCCCTGAAAGCCATGATGAGACTCTAAGACAAAATATTTCGGCTTCCTTTTGGCATGGAAATTTGCCTATTTTCAGGGGCAGTTTGCTGCTCAACTTCCGGGGTGAAATCGGCAAATTTCATACCTGAACGTGACGTGACACCACACCATACCCTTTCCGATGTAGGCCTTGCGTGAAGTACTGCTATCACCATAGCCTGCATTGTTGGTAAACAAAGGGAAAAAAAACTGACATAAGCTGACAAAACATGTTTAAGGGATGTTCCCCCACCATGGATGCTAGTGGAAATCGTGAAGTCGTGAAGGTTCATAAGGATCCACCCTTCACCTTACAAACTTCACCAGCTCCTGGTGCGAATCCTGGAATCATTCCGGTGAGGTTTTACACCCCGAAAATACGTCTTCAAAATACCCTCACCATAAATGACAGCTGAAAAAAAACATGACAAACAAATGGCGGCATCTTGTGGACAAACAAATTTAACCTGAGTTTACGTAAGGCAGAATTCTGGTCAAATCCCATGAAAATGAAATGAAAAGAAGCCATAATTTTGGCTCGCAAATCAAACAATAACAAAAACCCATACAATCCATGTACCATGCGAACCCACAACCGTAGGAGTTATAATATTGGAGTTTAAGTTTAAACCATCATGTTTCATCATGTTTCATGGTTTTGGGGTCCAAGGGTATGGTAAATATTTACCTACATTTGTTTGTTTTTTGATCGTAAATTCGTCGGTAAATATACAACAATGGTCCCATGGATGCTGAAGATTTTGGCGACAATTTTGGATACATATCGCCCCCTTTCGCCCTTTCCACCTATCCATCCACCCGTCTTTGAAAAAATCCACCATTTCTCGCCTGGACCTCCGATCAATGGCCTTGGAAAATTTCGAAAATCTTTAAGCATACATGGAGATCGATCATTCCCCCACACCATCGATGGGGGAATGGTGTGTATTTAGCTACATTAATGCGTACGTTACTTATGGTAAATTCGTTGGTACGGTAAATATNTACCCACAGGCGCCTTCGTTTGCCACAGGTCCCATAATCCCCTTCACATCTACCACAAAAAACACAATTTTTTCAGGATTGTAATACACCCTTCAAAGAACGCTAGAGACCACGTTTAGGGTTTAAAGTTTAGGGATTGGTTTGGGGTTTCAGGTTTGTAATACACCCTTCAAAGAACGCTAGAGACCACGTTTAGGGTTTAAAGTTTAGGGATTGGTTTGGGGTTCAGGTTCCTTGGTTTGCTCACGCCGGTGAGGAAATAGGCATTTACATCGTTACATAACCCTGATTAATCTACACCGGTTACCCAGCCTATTTCCGAGCCGCGGCAAACGAAGGAGCCTGGCCGTAAATATACCCTAACCTTCCCATGGTCCATTCTATGGGGTTCCATTTAGAAAGTGCCCGCAGCTGCTTCAATTCGAGGTTTACAAGCTCACCAACATATTTTCCCTTTTCCTTGTAATGGCATTTGCATGACACTTCACAAGCTTACTTATTTTGGCAAGTGTTTGGTGTCCAGATTGGCCCAAAGAAGGGCAAACATGATTGAAATGTATTTTTGTGAAGCCTAAGCACAAGCTAAAGTGTTCAGACACCAATGTTTAGCAAAGACTTGTTTCCAGTGTTCCCCTCGAATTTTGCTTTGCCATTGCAGGTGGGAAACGAGACCCGTCTCAATCTCCCGGCGTCACAAGCCGGCTGATGCAGATCGGACGTCTGTAGATCGCCGCACTGTCAAATGGTCGACACTGTACCCAATTGTCAGCCCTCGAGATCGTCGCCGGTGCCCATTTGAGCCTGGCCGCTGCCATCAAGTGCAGCTTTACAATCTCCGCCCGGTTGGGATCGGATCGCAAGCGATTCATACTGCGTACGCCAAAGGCGTAACAGTCGGCTAGACCAGCACTGTCGTGCTTGGTCGTCTGCCGGATGAGCTGGTTCATGCAATGTCTGAGGAGATCGCGGTCCAGGTACACAAATGCAATGGGCAGGCGCTCAGCGTGAGGGAGTCGTATGTCATCAGGTGCAAGGGAAAGGAGCGTCTGCATGCTCGCACCCTCTCTTCGTGCACATCTTGTGTACTAAGTCATTCTGGTGACAGTGTCAGACACAAAAACTGGACGCAGGATTTGACAGCAACTGGACTAGATCATCACGACTTGCCAATTCAATTAAAACAAATGGATGTTTCAAAACATGGCTTCAAAATCATGGGTATGATTTGTAGTATGATTCGCGGGTATGATTCGGGGGCATGATTCGGGGTATGATTCGAGGAAATGCAAGATGCATGTGGTCATAAATTTTGTATACGCCATTTCTGGAAAGGCTCATATTTACAATGTAAAATTAGACATGTCTACATGAACTTTGGCCAAAACTTTAGCCAGCAAAAAAGTATCTCGCCATTTCAGAAAAACTTTAGCCGAGACTGTTCATTACATACCCAAAGGCTAACGCAAAGGAACCTCCTTTCATTGACCTTTTGCTCAACTCTCATGTATGTTCATAAAAACAATCAAAGATCATCATAAACATCTAGGTGTATATCATCTACTCATTGATTTTGGGGGCATGGTGAGGATTCTAGGGTTCCTCTCCGTTTGCAAAAATGATCTAAAAAGGGCAACACCCAGGTGATTCAATTCGTGACCCTTTTTTCCTCCTATTTGGAGGTCACTTGTTTCCAACCTTTGAAGGGGTCACGTGAACTCACCACAAAAACGGCACAAAGAACTGCCAGGACATCTTTATGTTCACATGGCAATCTTGCAACATCCATTCATGTTCTAAAAAAACAAAAAATAATCATATATGCACTCATCCTTAAAAGCGCCTTGTGTGTTTTTGCACTATTCAGTTCTGCGGCTTTCCTTCTCCGTAAAAAAAGGACAACCCAATAGCCACTCGATTAATTAACCCCAAGTATCCAGGTATATCCTAAGAAAGGGATTGCCCCTAACCATTCCTATTCTTCTCGGATGGGATTGGAACCCTCAAAATCTTATGGAAAATCAGAGGGAGGAAACCTGGATTCTTAGCCCACAGAATCTATGTATGGTATACTAGTTGGTGGTTTCAAACCATTTGAAAAATATTAGTCAAATTGATCATTTCCCTAAGTAGGGATGAAAAAACAAGTATTTGAAACCACCACCTAGTATATTTACCTACATTTGGTTGTTTTCTTGAATGGTAAATGTAGGGCCTATGGGTAAAAAAACCCACACGCCCAAAGGGTCCACGAGTCCACGAGCTGAGTTTTCCAGACTGCAATTCTGCACCCGACAGAGCGGGACTTTGCGGCGCTACTAATCCACAACCTTCCGATCGAAAAATCGTCATTTGGGTGTTTCCGAAAATAGTGGTATCATGGTATCCCAAAACGGATGGTTTATAATGGAAAACCCTATTAACATGGATGATTTGGGGGTACCATTATTTTTGGAAACATCCATTTAGTACTTGGATGTCCCGTTGGAAGTTAGGATCAATGGTTTGGATCAGTGGGTTATAACCCCAATATACCCTATTGATAAGTAGGTTCCCGAACCAGTCATCCTAACTTCTTGGGACATCCAAGTTGGGAAAAGGGTAATCATTGCTCAACAGCCCAGATTTTTCACTTCCCATTTTGGGGGGATTCAAACGTCATGCTTAATCTTAAAGGAATTTTTGTTGCAGTTTGGGAATGGTGTCATCTAAACTCGCCATGCATTATACGACACGGAAATATTACAAAGGGGAACTTCAGCACCATGGCAACCATGGTTTCTTAACCACGGCACCAATCATGGGATGATACTCCAATTTGTGTCGGGGGGGATCTGATCATCTTCCGTATGGCTTTGAACTATGATTGCCGGGCAACAATTCGTCGTAAAGTTCCCCCCAAAAAAATAAAAGTCGAAGGTTCCCAAGGATGTCCCCACCCGAAAAAAAAAGGGGAAGCCATGGACCAAATTGACCAAATGTAATGAAAACAAATTCGGACAACCGTGGATGACGTCGAGAGACGCGAATATGATGAGATACAAGTCCCAGATGCTTAATGTTGTGGCCTAATTACCTACATTTGGGTAGTTTTGGGGGTAAATGATGGTAAATGTAGGTAAATATCTCATACATTGAGCATGTGGGATTGTATATTGAAAATTGTACAATTAATGAAATGGTGATTTACGATGGTAAAAAAGGTGAAACAATAACCTTGAACAAATCCTAGCAGGGTGTGTCTGCCGTGTTGGAACGTTGTACAAACACAGCTGGTGTGATCTGATCTTTTTACAGCCCTGAATCTATTAACGACTGGGTTCCCCAAAGTCATGGAGGTATGGTTCATTTGCATCTTCCTTTTCATCTCGGGGTGAAAATCTCAGGTTCCAGCCGTTCATTTTCATCTCGGTGTACGGAGAGGGATGTGCTGCAAGGTACTTATATCAAATGGAAATCTAACCCCCGGGCCAGAATGAAGTAGGTTGTGGATACATCCCGTTTCAAAAAGGTGAAATCAATCAACTTACTTACTATATCCCAGACCATCCATGGGACTGGCATATTTAACATCAAAACTCAAAACCAGAAAAACAACTACACATGTAGGTCAATATACCATACAGTTTTAGTGGATCCTATGGGTTACCTGCAAAGAAAAATCAACCAACAAATGTAGATTATGGATCCCTCATCCCCAAAAATCCGCCTTCATCGAGACGATGCTTGGCGGCTCGAATGAGTTGACGCTGGTAGTTGTACCTGAGCCATCGGTCACTGGTTACTTTCCATCGCAGATGCTCAATGTATGAGACATTTACCTACATCTACCATCATTTACCCCCAAAACTACCCAAATGTAGGTAAATAGGCCAGCCCCATTGAGCATCTGGGCATTGAAATACTGGTCCTGCTCACCTGACATTTCCCGGGCCCCAAAACACGCAAAAGTGGTGCTAAGTGGCTTAGTGATCGGGGGGGTTACAAGACATATAAGATCCCAAAAGATTGCTATAATTGCCAGTTGATATCATCCAGTGATTACTACAACTGCCGGTTGATATCATATCATCCAGTTGTAATTGCTAAATGAAATGTTATAACAACCATGGATTTTATGAAAACTCGGCTAATTCTCCGATATTGCCTGTTGTGTCTCTCAAAATTTAGGAGGGTTAAACAAATCCGCTAAAATTTATGTTACGCTAAGTATCCTGAGCCCTCAATGGCCTGGCTTTTTGAGGACCCTACAGGTTCGTTCACCCGAAACCATTGGGAGGGTCCAATGGTGGATCTGGGATACATCTTGAGACACCACCCACAGGGGTGGTCCCAAATCACATGTTATACTCCAACCAGTTGAAAAATGACACCTCCTGGTGATGGACAATTCCTGCCCCTTTTTTTTTTTGGTGATGGTGAGTGAAAACGTGACCCGAACTCAAAATCTTCAAAGGTTGGAAAAAGTGACCTCCAAATGGCGGAAAAAACGGTTCACGAATTGAATCACCTGGCTTGTGTTCTTTCAAAAACAGAGTATTCATGGGGAACTTGAGTAGCTGCGCAAGGTGATGACCAACCAATTTACCAATTTGTGGATGTTGGTTAAGTTTTTTTCCCCATCTATGATAAACAAACAAATCAAACAAATTAAAATGAACCATATGTATCCGGTTGGTGGTTTCAACCCATCTGAAAAATATTAGTCAGAATGGGAATCTTCCCAAAGGAGGGGTGAAAATGAAAAATGTTTGAAACCACCATCAAGTTATCCTTGATTACAGTAGGATGAATCAACAAAAATCATACCGGCAAAAAAAAAGATACCTGATACACCCCTCCTCCGATGATTTATATACGTTTGGTTTCTGTGTGGGTTACATATATACTGCTGTCATCCCACAGATCCCTCCGAAGAATGTAGACAATCCCATGGGTCCACAATGCACGGTAAAGTAACTAAATTGACTTGACAAAAGAAACAACGACGGTGAATGCATGGGAAAATATCCCATGAAATCCATCTAATGGTGCATTTACCTCCATCTACCATATAAAACTCACCATTCATGTAGGTAAATACACCATTCCCATGGATGGTAAGGGTGTGTTTCCAGCCACAAAGCATCCAAGTTTTTGGGGTTCCATCTTTGTTTTTCAGGTATTGAACACCTAGATTTGCTTAGCGGTTTGTTGTAGTGAAAATCACACCAAGGGTGTCAGGGCCGCCCATCTTGGAAAAAAGAGCGCAACTCAAATTTCATAATTTCCCCGCAGGGTGAACATAAAAAAATCTTTGAAACCACCACCTAGGTCTCATTTATCTTTGAAACCACCACCTAGGTCTCATTTATCTTTGAAACCACCACCTAGGTCTCATGTGATCACCAATAAACTTGCGTTTATTTCACCCGCACTCCAGTTGTCGTTGTTTGTTGGGAAGTTTTCCGGGGAACAAAAGTGCCACACATTCTGGGTGTTACAACAACAAGAGAGATCTTCACATTGTTGAGGATGTGGCTAGGTATGGTTTGAGCATCTTTGAGAAGAAAAACTAATGCAAAATAAGAGGCATCCCTTGTTTTATGTCAGAACTACTGTTGATGCTTCAGAAAATCCTGCATAAATCCATAGTATGGTAAATCTCCCATTGTTTTCGATGAGAGTTATCATTTGTTTATCTCTTTTTGGATATCCCTGGAATTGAGAAGATCGAGGAAATAGCCCGGGTATAAGACAAACAATTTAATATTTGCAACCCTAAGTATCCTGAGCCCTCAAAACTGGCTTTTTTGAGGACCCTACCCCTGCTATACAGGTTCAAACCCTTCCATTGGAGGGTCCAATGATCCTTAGGGAATGAAGAAAAACTCCCTATTTCTATACATGTAAATACCACATAATACCACCAGCTCCTTAGCTCCCTTCCAAGCTGACTAAGTAACCATTAGATCCTAAATTCCTGAGACCATTAGGAGTTTGGGTTGTGGGTGGGTTGTAAGATGCAGTAACTTCGATAGTGGACAGCCAAAATGTATTCATCATCCCCACATGTGTATATCTGATAAAGTATTTACAAATTAGTGTGAATACGCCAATACGATGCCAATATGTCAATTCTGGTATGATGTTTACACTTTTGGCCGACTGATCAAATAGTCAAATCTCATCAAAAAAACGATTTGCACTTCGACCAGTTATACCATAAGATCATATAGGATCCGTGTATGGTATACATTTGGTGGATGTTTTTTCGGGTTTTCATGTTAAATAGGCAAATCTATCCATTTATCGTCCCATGTTCTATCTCAGAGTTTCCCAGCTTGTTCTGTTCCATCTCCAACTTCATCAACTCCCTCGGCTCTCCTGGAACGGAGGAATCAAATACATGATTCGTTGAAAAATCTCAAGTTATAAACCTCCCTTACTTAAGGTAGTGTATAGTTGGTAGTTCACTTGGGTTCTATCCCAAACAACCTGTAACCTGAGTAGGGATGACGTCAATGACATCCTACTCAGATACAGTACCCAAAAACTAACAGGACTCGCATCTGAAAATGGATGGGTCCCTGGGTTCGACTTTCTACAGCGCTTCCGTTCGGATTTTGGCCTATTTTCGAGGCGAAATGCGTTTTTTTTTTGCTGTAAGTCTCAGGGAGGGTAAATTCCACAGGTTTAGAGACACTTGGGACCCAAAAACATGAATTTCCCGTAAAGTCATGGCTTAAGTCTGGGTGGATTTGATTAAGGTTTGGCTTGGCGATGATACTGTTGATGGCAACCAGAAATCCGGTAAACTCACCAGTTGAGGGAACGGTAGTTTTTTTCCCATTGTTTACAAGGTTTTAGCACCATCCAACCGGTGGTGGGCCGGCTGGGATTTCTGGTCGCCATCAGCCGTATGAATATGAATACACGTCCCATTTTGGAACGGAAAACCCGCTTGTTCAACACATCACCTTACAAAGGGCCAAAGGGGGCTTGAAGCTTGGTGGTGTATATTCTGTAAACTTTTAAAATGTGATGTAATCAGGGGGTACATCTGGGCAAATTTCTATAATTCCGAAACCTGAATTAAGAGATTTTGGGAGGATTCCCTTACTAAACTATCATTTATAGGTGGCCTCGGCTGAGGTCGTTATAATTTGCCCACTTACATGTATCTGGCCAATTTATATGTTAAATCCTACCACCTCGTCAATCTTAAAACACTCAACCCCCTGATTTAAGTGACTTCGTGAAAAATGAACATACAATTGTATCACCACATTTTCCGTTTTCATGTTTTGCATTGACCATTAAACAGAGTTTACGCATCATCCGTCATAACATGCCACCCAGCTATGCACGGTTCACGGATCGGATTTTTCCATCAAAAGAACCGGCGCTTCTGCGATGATAATGAACCTCCTGAACTACAACGCTGTTAGTTTGGTGGTTGGGAAATATCAAAAAATCGTCCCCATATGATGGGTTTTTTCATGGTGATAAACCACTGTTGATTTTGCAAACAATCACCTTGAAGAAACACAAGTGAGTACATCATTTAAAACCGTTGATTACCATCATTTTTAAAGGTCTTGGGGGGTCGACAAAGGGAATATAGAGGTTTTACCCTGTTTAAAAAGGCCTCAAAGAAATCCACCAAAAATGACTTGCAACTGTGAATTTGATCTTTAAACAACTGGGTGGATTTGACCATATCTCACCAACCTGATTCAATCAATGGCCTCGTTTTGGAGGTTGCCCCTGCACAAAACAACAACTCTCATCACCCGGAAAAAGAAACAAAGGTGTGATCCCTGCCAAAACAAACACACCGCAAAAACAGCAAAATACATGATATTACGTCTATATATAAATATAAATAGAGCTATACACAAATACATATTATGTATAACAAACGACAATATGTACAATATTTACATATATATAAGGGCATTTCATTACATTTGGGTCTGATTTCACTATTTTTGGGTCCTACAAGGTTTTGGTTTATCTTGGGATCAGACTGAAACATCACAAAATCAAGCTATGCAAAGCCCCCTTTTTTCCAGCAAGCCAGCGATCCATCACCTGGCCAAAATGAATGTCAAAATTATTGCTTCAGCAATCATACGAAAACAATGAAAACAAGTTACTGCATGCAAAAGCTCAAAACAGGAGGCTCTTTTTTATCACTTTTTCCCCTTGTGCCAGTCAATCCCCTTGCACCATTTTGGTTGCATTCCCCACGATGTACCACTGAAATCAAACTCGTGCCAGTCATAGTTACTCCTGCCGTTTACCGGCGCTTGTTTGAATTTCATCACTTTGACATTCAGAGCGTTAGCTTTCATGTAGTCTCTGCCACGTTCTTAACTGAGACTTCAAAGCCGCCATGTCCCGCTCCAATGATTTCACCATATTTCTGAGGCCCGTCTTCTCGTTCCACGCATCTTTAAATTTTGCATTCAACTGGTACAACTGATTCGTCAACATATGAACTTGATCTCGATGACCATTATAATCAAAGCCACCCTATAGACCAGATAAGTCAATTTGGTGTGTTTTAGACAACTCTGAGAAAAATTAACTATTTAGTTAACTTTTTTTTTATAGTTAAAAAA